>CCAG010019940.1:0-33900 GCA_001077435.1 Glossina morsitans morsitans | reverse complement strand
ATGATGATGATGATGATGATGATGATGATGATGATGATGGTTATGACATTAAGTAGAAGATGCAAATGGAATAGTTGTTGGATAGTGCCGATTTATTTAAATATTTATTTTGAAGAAGTGATTTTGAGTTTGATTTTTCAAATATTTTTCCATGCGTTTTTTATACCTTTTTTGAAATCTTAGACCATAATAACTAAGAACTATATAACTAAATTAGAGCCAGCCTAAGTCGTCTTTGCTATTCTCCATCTTCTATAAGGAAAATGTTTCGTAAATTATGATCAGTTTCGCTGAAACATTTTTCGCACCGATCTTTTACATGGTGGTGGTAATTCAATATATCTTATATTCTTCCTTCGTAACGTGTCATGGGGAACACTTACATTTGTACGGAAAATTTGACCGTCTGTCGTAAATATTTGCACCAAGCTTTAGAGCAACGGATCTTAAGTTACAATTAAGTTAATTTTGTGCACTGATTACAAACGGTTCACGGTCAAATTCAAGCTTGAGCCATCCGCTGACAATATATGTCTAGAAGATTGCTGCTTTTTGCTACTGCGAGCATCCCAAAGGAAAACGAAAACAGACGATTTACGAAAACAACTAAATCGCTTCATAATGTAATGATAATAAGGCACAGTTTTTGAATTTGTTAATGTTACTGTAATCTGCTCACAAATTTTTAGTAGAAAAATGGTGAATTTGGCGCAGTTTATCCTTTCCATTGCACGGACACTTGTTTCTACTACTGTAAAAAAGGAAGGGACGCAATACAAGCGAAGAAATGAAAAAGCTAGCCATTAAATCCCACCTTCGACACCTTCGACAATATTTACATTTTGACTTGACCGATCTTTTCTGATCTGAATTAAAAAAAAGCTTGCATTTACTATAATACCAACGAAAGTTGTAGATAACGCGAGTGTTTTGCGCTAAAAATGGCACTGAAGTTCCGTTTGATCGCAGAGTCTGGTCTAAAGCGACTTTCGCTGCAAGGAAGCAGGAATATCTGGTTCTGAAAGAGTAACAAAACTTAGCTTAAATATATTTACTTAAAAGATAAGACGGAATTTCGGAATCGGAAGCGAAGGCTATGTCAAGATTTAGAAACAAAATTTAAGAAAAAAAAAACGCGCAAATAATCATACAACCCTCGTATGAGGGTTTTTATAAGTTCCTAAGTCTATCTTAAAATCATCAATCGTATGGCAGTGATCTGCGTTTGCGCTTTACATATAGAAAGATATGAAAGACTTACTTCTTTCTCATCTTAAAGGTGTATATGCTTTGTAAGGTACATTTTGTATACCTTTAAGTTGTATTTTCAAACACCTTCGTACTATGCAATCAATGCAGAGGCAGGCAGTGGGCAACAATGTAATGAAAACGGAGTTTAAAAGAAGTACACAATTAACATAGCTGGCAGTATTTCAGTATTAGTTATGCAGCTGGCTTGTTCGTCTACCTTTACTTTATGCTTTTACATCTTGCGCGTGCGCGCACATGTGTGTGTGTGTGCCTTTTTTGTTTTTTACAAAGATGACAAAAAAACTAACTAACAACAGCAACGACAAACACATAGCTATTGAAGTGTAGAGTGGGCGTTCGAATTGAAATAAAATGCTTTGTTGTATTTCTTTGTTGTCGACTGAATGTATTTTAGCTATCGAAGTAGATGGACATTGAAAAAGCGATCAGTCAAATTGCTTCAGAAATGCATAGACAAAAAGAGGGAAAGATAGAAAGAGAGAGAATGAGTAAGAGAACAATAAACAGCCAAAGATAGGCAGTCTTCGTATAAATGCATTCGTACACACACATGCGCACGCATGCGCGCGCGCACACCATTTTCTCTCAGATACCATAGACTCTCATTTCGATTACCATTGCAATCAAATGCAGCTGTTAGTTGACACGATACGATAGTAGTGGGCGTTGTTAGTATAAACCCGTAGCTTGCACCTAATGAAGATGTTGAAGAGGTGTTTTAATGCGAACACAGTTACCATTAGTCAAAAGTCGTAATATGAAAAGATCATCTTGAACCACAAGAATTCATAACAATTTTCAGCGGTTTACTAATACGCGCAGACAGACTAAAAAAAATAATTATATACATCTTGTTTCCTGAAACGATTCGAAACAACGAGCACAGATGTTATTTATGCTAATTTCATTTCGTAACAAATTGATTTGAATTGTTTCTTACCCTTCGCGACAGCAAATCACACTCGAAATTAATCTAAATCAAGCATCTATTGGTCCGCCTTTCCTTTTTACAAACATAGGGATATTATCGTGTGCTTGGCTTAGCTTATTTTCTTGTTTCATTTTATTTGATTTTATTTTTGTGAAATGTTTGCCACGACATTCTAACGAATCCATGTCAATGTACAGACAAATATGAAGTACACACACTTTGGGGTTTAGGATGCGCATGTCCACTTTCCAATTGCTGCAATCGCATATGCGAGAAGATTTATACACATCGCTTAGTGCTAAAGGGAGAGTGTTGTGAATATATCATCATCTAATGAGCATGCTAGAGAACAAAGCTAATCTGGGCTCTGGAAGAAAACTAAAAAACTCAACGCCTTCCAAATCATAGGCCCTTGGAAACTATTGCCAAGGAATTTAAGGCTTATTCAAAACGAATGCGTCGCAATCTAATCGCAGAATAACTCTTGACCTTTGGTACATTGTACTAGATATACTATATTACAAGCTTCCGGAATTCCGTAAAGAATCAATGGCGGCTATATTGTCGCGTAGCCCAATAGATGAGAAGTGCAATAATCAAGTGGGCATATCCGCGTTGAATACCCAGCACGGTAAATCATACGATCAAGGATGGCTTATGACAGTGAACACTCGACCAATAAAGACATGACGCTTGTCGAGCAGGCGTAGAATTCCTAGGCCGCAGACATCCTCCGTCGGCATATGACAGATAGATAGGCAGAGTAATTGCAGTCAAGTTTAATTCACTCACCATAGCTCAAATATTGATATGAATTGAAAACACAAGAGTCAATAAAAATATCGAGTTATTTTTTATTAATAAACTAGGGAGAGCTGATCTCCTTCTATCACTTAGTGCAAAGATATGAAAGGATATTTAAAGCTGGATCAAGTAGGGGTCATCAGGCTGCATTCCGACGGATTTACTTAAGTCAAAAGTAGGTACGAAACTGTGGTCACGCTGGATATGAGAAATGACACCAAGGCACAGAGGTCGACGCAAGGACAGAGAAGAAGTTTAGATAACTGGTTCTTCTTCTGGGATAAGCTTAGCCTGCTTGCTCAACGCATGCTGGCCGAAATGACGGTGCCCTATAGAGATAACGATTAGTGCATTGCGCCTAGAACGAAAGAAAAGAAAATTTTAGTTCTACTTTCCTTCATAGTGGGCAAATACTTTCCAAGATTATGTACAACCTTAGCAAAGGGATACGAATGACTCGCCTATAAAGACGCAAAACATCGTAACCTATCACCTACAAGAGAAATTTAAGTAAAAGTAGCGACAATTTCTGCGGCTCAATGTGAAAAAGTTACCACATCCACCTGACACGCCCTTATTTAACGAAATATTTAACAATTTTTACACTTAGACATAACTAATAGTTTATAATTGAAACGACGATATTCGATAATAAATCGATTCAAAATGTCGCCTTTGTTCTTATCTTATTAGGCAATTAAAAATAAATATGATTAGATATGAAATATGAATGAAAAGGAATCGCACTCGTCTTACCTGTGTGTGTCTAACTATATGTACAAATCCTTGTAATACCATATCTTGCGCCTTTCGAGAACTTGTTGTGTATAGGAGGAATATGTTCGCGTACTGAGCGATGAACGTAATATGTAATACGTTGATATACCTTTATGCTAATCAACGAAAACAAACAGCAGGAAGTAACGACATGTGTATTTGCGCCAGCTAAATAAACGCTAATCCGTCTGTCCGGGTATACGCTTTCTGTTTATCATCAGCCCACTGTTGATTGCTACAAATGGTGCAAGTAAACGTTTATTTAAAGAAACAGTAAACGTCAGGTATTGTTGTGTGTGCATGTATTTGGATGTATCAGTTGCATTTTGTTGTACGTTATATTAGGGAGACAGATAGATTTCCATTAACACACGTTACAAGATGAGAAAAGTCGAGATATGTTAGTTGACTTTATACCGCCGGACACAATTAATCGTCAGCAAACATGTGGTGTGTTTAATAATTAGGATTTTGGAAAGCTTTCAGCCGTCGTGTGACTTCTTTCTTTGCTGCGTGTTCATAAGTCAGCCAAAGCTGGTCCTGGCATTTTGTTATTTACTTATTTACTTTTACACCTATCACCGGGGTATATTCACTTTGTAACAGCGCTTGCAAGGTCCAGAAGGAAGCTGCAGACCCACCGCAAAGTGTATGTATTCTTGATTAGCATCAAATTCTGAATCGATTTAAGCATGTCCGTCCGCCTGTCCGTGAAATGTTAGATGTAAACATTGTCCTGGCCGCAAAAATGCAGCTGTCGACTTCAAATTCGGCAAAAACATTCGAAGCTGTTGAACATAGTTAGTTAGTATTAAAAATGAATTAGATCGATCGAACACCTACAATAACACGTAAGCTGAGAACACCCCTGTTTTTCAAAAGGAATAAAAAATTGTTTTTTTGTTCATGAATCTACAAAAAATTGAAAGACCGGCCACGTCCACTCAATTTTGTAGTGTTTCATAATTTAACTTGTCCATCTGTGCGTATACCCAAGGGTATAGTGTTTATGGGAAATAGTTTCCCGTTGGCGAAAACGAAGGTTTCGGCTACGAATTTTCGAAAAAATTTGGAATTGGCCTAAACTTTTCAAAGAACACGCCCACAGGCCTATGTGACAAAGGCTGAGAGCGCCTTTGTTTTCCATGACTTCCACTTTTATTTTAAAAGTAGCGAAAATCAAGCGCGCCCATCCAATATTATAGAGTAGGAAAGTTTAATTCTTTCCCTTTTTTTCAATCCTTCTTAAGATAACGGTGATGGGTATAAAAAATTCGGTCACGACCGAATATAATTTTCTTAGTTGTTTTTTATTTTTTGTTTTTTATTTTTTTTTTTTGTTTTATTATGTCTATTTATACGGATATAAGCATAGATAGATGTATTTGCATATATACGTACGCACACAAACACGCTGGTATTTACATATACAAGAAACTGAATGAATAAATTTTTATTTATTAAACAAATTGTATTATAAAGTTTTTTTCATATTTTATTCAATTCACCGCCACAGTAGTTTTCATCATTTTTCTTTATTCTCTCTGTAGAGCGTAAAGCGTAAAGCGTAAAGCGTAAAGCGTAAAGCGTAAAAGCTATCGAATATTCTGCCAAATTTCGCCATTCTAGTTGTTTAAGTTACAATAAAAAAATGTATCGACTTATAACCGAATATTTATGATAGCGTCTATGTGCATTTCATTTCATTGTATCACTTCTTATTCTCTCCTTCATTCATTGCATAAGTGTGAAGGGTGTAAAAGAGTCGGATCAATTCGTGCGGACATAAGCTTTCCTTTGTTTTACTATGTTTTTGTGTTTACTTTGTTGTCTCTCGTTCTGTTTATGGGTTTGCTGTATGTAAGTATTTCTCTGACAGCATTTTTACCGCCCACAGGAAACACTAAACTTTCAATTTCCTGTGAACATGTTGCTGCCGTTGTTATCGTTGTTGTTATATTGTTATTGTTGCTATTATTATTATTATTATTATTATTATTATTATTATTATTATTATTATTGAGTTTTTTGTCTGCTGCACAACATTCTGCTGCTTTTCATAACCTGGTGACGTTGTTTGCTGGTTGGTTGGTTGGTTGGTTGGTTGCTTGACTGTTGCTGTTACAGGCCCCAAATCTGAGATGTCTCTAAAACATAATCAATAGGAAATAGAAACAAGTCGCTGATATTTCATTTCAAATTGGAATTAATAAACACTAAGCTCTTATATACGCATATCTGTACGTGAAAGTGTCAGAGCTATTCTATCGATGAGTTCAACGATTGAGTAATTGGAGAAATTTTTTGTAAAACTAAACCAAAGGTTTTATAAGAAACATTCAACGTTAAGCTTTGTTTTTCCTTCTGACAACCGAAATGTTGCCCCCAAATTTTAAAGTAAAATAAGCCGTTCAACGTTCCGTTTGTCCTTTGTTTTTGGCACCTTTTGCGCTACTGTAGTCGTAGTTCGTGCAAAGCTTAGAACCAACAGCGTACTTCACTCTCAAAAATTGGGTAATTGGGACCAGTCTTACTTATAGGTTTGCATCTTACACTGAACAATTTTTTTGCTTTTTTTTAATCTGTCCAAGCCACACAAGGTGTAACACGGCGACTACCGAAGAAGAGAATTACTCAAGAACGAGAAAGAGACAGAGATAGAGAGTGTTATGCTTTTACCCAGCAAGCACACTCACTACTACAGCTACGATCAACTATATTGTATCGCACGGACAGAGTTGAACCCATGAACATTAATTTGGTGGCAGTCGCCGTTCTTGTCTACTCGATTTCTCATACGAACTGTAAGTTACAGTGTTTTGCATACTCTGGGCATTGTTATAGGCGGGTGCAAAGTCAGGCTCAGGTGCAAAGTTTCTATGTTAATTTTTGCGAGTGTGAGCGCGCAGGCAACCGACGGTATAAGAATAAGATATATTAGATGGTTTCATCGGTCCTAGTAAGAAATGGCTTAATTGGGCGAATGTCAGAAATATTACATTTCAGTTCCACTGAGACGCAACATAACATAAGTTTTTTTTTGTCAGTTACCTCGAGAATAGGCAGAATGTGGACATGGTGTGTTCAGAGGTAGTGTGGACATTACGTGGATTTGCGAACAAAGAATAGCAGAAACCAACGCGCAATTTAGATGTGACCTATGCTAAGCAGTAAAAGATTAAGCAAAACTCAACCAAATGAAAGTCGCGTCATTATCATCTAGTTTTCGTTTTATAATGCAAATGTTAGTTTTCGTTATATAACGTGACAATATCATTTTGTTTTTTCTTTTAATTTATCTCTTTTGCAGTTTATTGACATCGGTGTCGTTACATCGATTGAAATGAATCATAAACAAATTGAGAGCGCACGCAAGGGCCAAGCAATTTGTATTAAAATTGAACCAATTCCGGGCGAATCGCCAAAAATGTACGGCCGTCATTTTGATGCCACCGACGAGCTTGTAAGCAAGGTAAGGAAATATTGCTCGTTTTCATTTCGCTTTTCTGCAACGATTGCAGCGGTTTTTTTTTTTTTTTTTTTTTTTTTTTTTTTTTTTTTTTATTCACTACATTGCGGCGATGCATTGTTTTGTTGAACCGTAATGGCAGTCTATTCGTACAGCGTACAATCAGTGGCCCGTTTTAATTTGCTAATTATGACAAGTGGTTCCTTTTAAAATTTTCCCGAGTGCAGTGAAATATTATCACCTTACAAACCACTTGTCGTATGGACAATATTAAATTGTTTGGTATCTATATAACACCCAAAATGACCTGAGATAGACTCATCTATAATCATACCGACTTAAGTTGGTCTGCCCGTCTTATGTCCCCCCTTCTATTTCTGGGTTCAACCCACAAGTTTCAATTTTTGAGATATACTGATGAAAAACGCGGTTTGACTCAAGGACCAGGGAGCGCTGTTGGAATGAAATTGGATCGGATCATTTTTACGGCAACCTGTCCCATATTTGGTGCTATTTCGAAAAAACTTGTTGAACTTTTTTTTTTATTTTCAATATTCCTCGGCAAAAATCATTACAAAATAGCAACTCGGTGTACTAAATGAATGCGGAAGGCTTCAATATGACAGGATCGTCCCTTAGATCTCCTCCCACATAAAAGTTCCTAGAAATAACAAGCCTCTATATAGATATAAAATCAAATTTTGTATTATATTATGGTAAAATTTGGGTGGAAATAATGAGTTGACACAGAAATTTACTGCGCTAAGTTTCAACCACATACATCCATTGCTAGAATCTCTAGCCATCGTAAGGATTCGCATGAAGTGAAAGGTCTTTTGATATTTCTTGACGAAAACAAATGAAGAATAATATAAAAATATTGTTGGAAAAATTGACTGACTTCGATCAGGTTGGTTTTCGCCGCCTTCATATATATAAGTTTTCCACGCTTTTGATTGTCTATCATCGACTGGCGGCAAAGCTAGCTAAACAGTTAATATCGTTCAAATAGAGTGCAAGAAGCGAGAAGGACGCCTTAAGCTTCCTTCTCCTTTTTTTTAGTCTGCAGTCATGGATTTTCAAAAACTGCAAGAAAAGCCCAGCAAAAGAAGAAAGATAAATAGCTAAATATCGGAACTAATAATGAGTTCGCCCTATTTGCGAGCGAAAGAGAAATTCGTTTATTGCGCTTAATTTTCAGCCTATCCTTCAAGTTTTTTATGGGAATGAAAAGAGTTAGTTTAACACATAAAACTATTTACCCAAACAAATCGACCGAAAGACTTTAAAACAGGTTCATAGCCGCTATTTTCTGAGGGCCTAGTAACTAAGCAAAAATACGGCGAAATGAAGGAAATCATATTTCCCTCCCTGATAGTAGTTAGTAAGTAAACCCATATTATATTGCCCTTGTATGGTGGTGTGATACCATAAATATTTTTACCGCCTCGGGCACATAGAATTAAATCTTCAGCAAGAAACAAGAAACCAGTGGATGTATGAGTGTAACTGGGTTTTTAGAGTTTTTGTACATCCGAGTTATGAAAAGTTGCTTTTCGGCGATTTTGAACTGAAATAATGTTTGACCTCCACCCGCTTTTATATTCTACGATATAGTATGAGTGTTAGTCTCTCTCACTTGTAAATAAATGTCGCTCTTATGTTCTGCTCTCTAGCAAATTTTATTGACGTCACTGTTTACCTTCATTCATAAAAACATACATAAACTGATTCATGTGCTACCAGCTAACGTTCAAGTTGACACAATAACCTAGTTTGCGAATCTATTTTTAGTTTATATATATATATATATATATATATATATATATTTATATACATAAGCAGCATAATCAGGTATTATTGTAAAAAGAAGCAAGAAAAATGGAATACACACACATACACACACACTGTTAAGCATTGATTGTCCTTTAGTAACCTAAAACAAAAATAGCATCGAATGTGATTGCGTCATTAAATTCGATTCCGATTCTATTATGTTCGTGTACTCTAGTGTAGACATATATATTTATATGAATGAACATATGCGTTACACAGAAAAACCTTCATGTATAAAAAAATTATGTTCAAAGATTTCACAAAAGAGAGAAAAAAAAGAACCAAATATTCGGATAAGAATAAGCGATTAAATAAACAATGGCATCACTAATCCAAAGGCGCGCGCTCACACCAATGCCTCAAGACTGCTTCTAGAGTGGACAAGTAATAAATTGTGTAGCGCAATATAAGTTTGACTGTAAGTCACATACAATTCTTTAAGGAAAGGGCACAATTTTTTTTTTTTGATTCCTCCTCTAATCGTTAAAAAAAAAAAAAAAACTGAACAAATGTCTATGCAAAATTGAACTAATTCTCTGTTTGCAAACTTTTCAGCAATATATCTAAATATTTATTTGAATTATTATTTGAATTATGCATTTTCGATTGTTTATTTATTTATTTATTTATATTAATTCAAACAATCGTCTTTGTATTGCAACATAATTCGCTATGTCTTGATTTCATATAATGCATAATTATACGTACGTATGGCTTGTGCAGTGTGTATGCGTATATTCGTGTATGCGTGCTTAATTCTTGTCGTTAACGTTTGACAATTGATTATAACAAACTACAACCTATACATAACTAATTAAAAATTCAGTAAATAACTCGTGTAATGTGTGTGGCTTGCTTGCTGTCGACAAACCTCCCTATGTCTGCCAATCACTCAATCGTCAATTCAGTTGGGTAGTAGAGGGCACATTCATTTTGTCAGACCGTTTGCGAGACGAAACAAACTAAACAAAAAAAACAATTAGAAATATATTAAAAAATAGCAATATTTTTTTTTTAAATAAACGAATTCACTCCATTATCAAGCAAAGTGAGCGAAAATCAATTAAGACTGCATGTGCATGTGCAGCTTGAGCTTTCCATGTCAATTGTGCTGACTGCGAAAGTTCAACTAATAAACGTATAAATGAACGTGACCGAATCTCAAACTTATCAAGAGCCTCGAAACGATATCGCCGTATCCTAGGGCGAGTGCGTAAACAATTTGCCATAAAGCATGTTTTAGGTATCCGCCAGCATAGATCAATATACCAGAATCCTATAGGGAACGTGTTATTATTTTGGGTTTATCCTTCCGTAACACTCATAATGCCTAGAAGGGCCACGTAACAGCAATATACTTAAGACTATGTATACGCACATATGTGTATACACAGTTTTGATAAGCGTAAACTTTTAAACCCATGACACTTATTCAGTCATTCCAATGAAAGCTGACTAAATTGTATATGGGTGGAAAGTACTATTCGCCGAGGTGCGTTAATCGAAAACCTAGCACAGCCATTGATCGGAAAGTTGATTCGCCGACTAAATGTTCAATGCGAAAACTGTCTACGGTGCGCTCGCGAAAAATAGGCGAAGAAGTTAAAGCACATCTTGATTCAAAGCTTAGCAGTAGTACTACTTACTAGTAGTAGTAAGGCCAAGGGAATATCAGCACCTATACTTGATTATCAGTAATAAGATGAATCTCTAATTTATACCTAAATAACTGGCAATTAATTGTAGTGGTGAATATAACAGATTCCCTTCGCGATAAATACAACAACAAAGACTGTTTCATTTCGCCGGTACAACGATTTGCTATTATATTCGCGAAAATGATGTCGTATATGAATGAAAACTTCGTCTCGTTATTTTTTAACATATTTCGAGCGCAACTATAAACAAACGGAAGGGGAGAGTATATTTAGTTTATTTCCAGTCGCTGAAAATTTGGGCATCTAATTGGTATATAGCCGTTCTCGATATTAAGCTTTGCGCCGTCAATTATTTCTTTAATCAATTACGTTATGGCTCTTTAAGGCCATGACATTTTGTAATAAATGACTTTGTCTATATTTATTGTTATCGCTGTTACTTAACGATCATATTTATGAATCTTAAATGATGCAACATCGAAGGGGAAAAAGGCGAGCACACAAACATCTTTTATATATTATTCATATACGCATTCATCCATAATAAGTAAACATTTATGCGCGTATTTGTAAGCGACTTTCATTGATTTTTACTATTATGAACTCTCTCTTTCTCTCTCTCTCTCTCTCTCTCTCTCTCTCTCTCTCTCTCTCTCTCTCTCTCTATCTCTCTATATCGATGTCTTTGCAGATATCCCGCCAAAGTATCGACGCTTGTAAAGACTATTTCCGTGATGACTTGATTAGAGCTGACTGGGCTTTAATGGTTGAGCTAAAAAAACTTTTCCAAATCCTATAAATTGCTTTGTAACAGAAAAACAGTAGACGAAACACAAGATAAAAAAGAAGAAAAATGATATTTGTTTGGAAAAATAATAAATAAATATAATAAACGTAAATAAATGTGAAATATTTGAGCAAAAAAAAAATAGTCATTCCATTCTCAGTCAGGAACCATGGCTTAAGTGCTGTGTCAGCACCCGATTGAATTGCTTCATGAGCTACACGTAAGTAGAAGAGAAATCCGAAAAAAAAAAAATAGCCCATATTCCCAATAAGCATGAGCGAGCCAATACAGTTGACCGAACTAGCATTCGCATATTACAAGACATTGGTTTGCTGTTGGCGAAAATGTTCGTAAGTTTAGGTTAACGATGAGTCCAACGCCTCAAGTGCTCCTGTCAAATTAAACGAAAAATTCATAAGATTGATTTTAATAATTACCTACGGATAAAAATCTAGCCTAACCTTCAATTAACAACAAATATGCAAAATCGTCAGCTTTTTCAATCGTGAAGTCGTCTACTGGAGCAATGGAAAAGGAAGAGACCGATACAAAGTTCAAATTGCATGATCGCAAAACTAATTATGCGCGAGAGAATGTAGGATATCGAAAATATGAGTGGACGTCTCGTTTAAAAATGATTGACAAAGTGAAAGGCGTTTTTTTGTCGCCCGAAAGGAAATTGGGGCGAATTATTCGAATCTCACGCACACTAAGTTTTGTAATAATCAATTAAATAAATTTCATTCCCTTTTTTCAATGCTACGTGCTCGAAGAGACTGTTATGACGTCAACAATGAAAGTGAAGCTTGACGATTTCGAAGACAGCAAGTATTTGGGAAGAGTTTCAGGGAAAAGCAAAAAAGTACAAAAAAAGGAAGCATTTTCGTTAAGCAATGAACTAAATCGGGTTATGACGCATAAGCTATATGCAATTCGGAGTTTCAGTTAAGTGCATTTATCCGTTGTGGTTTATTTCTTATTAAAGGGTAATAACTGACGCAGAATATTTTACGACGTCAAACGAAATGTTTGTGACCCTGATGTGATTTTACGATTACTTTTAGTGCGAACCGCAACAACTGTGACGTCGGCGTAATAGAACGTCGAGGTAACATGGTCATTCACATTTAGGATAGTGGAACATGTACTAAGAAACCTATATACACACACGCACAAACAATCATATATATAAATATGTGTATATAACAATGCATATATATAAAATTACTTCACTGGAAAAGAAAAACATTTATATATATATACATATATATATATATATAATATACACATATATATATATATATATATATATATGTGTGTTTTCAGTGGAATATAGATATGTAAACGTTGCTGAAGATACATTTTCAATGACTGCATAGTACATCACCAGCTTAGGGTGTTGCAGCAAATTATTGATTATGAAAGAAACGAACGACGTATGAATGTATGATTACCGAGAGCATTCCACCCAAAAAATGAAATACATAGAAATTTCATTTACAAGGTTGTCGCGTACGACATGCGCATCTTTTCATTCATAAAAACTATGTTAAAATGTGAACGAACTCGTATCCCTAGTTAGATTAAAGCTGACAACATTCCAAAGCTCATCGTCAAAGTTTCGTGCAAAAAAACATATATATTTGTGTGTGCTGCTGAATATGGACTTATAACAATGAATGAAAATGAAACACTCATATATATATTGTTGAGAAAAAAAGGAGAGGAAAAAATTCTAAAAAGTGAAAAACTGAATGTATCCACCACTACTGAAAAAGACAACCTAATCTAACTTACACTTATATATATATATATATATATATATATATATATGTATATATACATAATACATAACTTTGTTTGACAGTTTAAAGGCAATGAACTTTTCGTGTCTACCAAAGGACTAAATTTGCGTAAACTATCTTAACAGAGAGCTTTTGTCCCTGTGAAAGAGAGTTTCAGATAATGTTGTTATGAATGACGCAAAACCATTGGTCCGTCAATGCTATTTTACTGGAGAAGGAAAAATAAAAATTGTCAGCGAACATCTCAACTATATTCGCTCAAGGATTCAGACATGCGAATTGATATTCGAAACATTATATCGATTTTTATATTCATTGCCGAAAAATGAACGCAAAGTAAGAATTAAATATTTTGCTCGTAGCAGTCAGGACGACGCAATATATATAAATAAATAATGGGTGCAAAACACATAAATATATGCATATATTAGTCAACTTGACGATATACCGTTTATTCGTAGTCATTTTTGCATACGCCGACGCATTATAGACATACGTAATTGCACAGCTGTGAACCTTTTTTTTTTGCCTCCGGGACACTAAAGTCCACTAAAATAAAGCCGTGAACTGTTTTCGAAACTTTCTCCAAGACGAAGAAGCATTTGCCTTTCGTTTCATGTTCGACTTGCGACAGGTATTGTGATGTCTCAAGGAAGTAACAATGAAATGGAGAAAAGAACGACGACGAAAACCTGCATTTGGTCAATACTCTTAAAAGCATATGCAGAGCTTATCCTAGAACCGACAATTCTTAGAAATTGAAATGAAATTTGTACCCTTCCACACTTAACACAATTTTTCAGTATTTACGATCCTTTCAGGTTTACTATGATAGTGATGAGTAAGTAAATTAAAATCAAGGAGAGTATTGATGTTTATCATTAAATCTTAATTTTCGCAATCTAACCTTCTTCGTGTAAACAGTTGTGAAGACTAAACTTTCAAATACTTGAACGAACTTAACTTCAAAACTCGAAAAACCTACATTCAATGACAAATTCATGAAAATATTTTAGCGAAACCGACGGGTATAAAGATCCGAAAGTTAGCCTCCATTGCGAAAATCGCAATGAAATGTTGTTAAGAAATCTTTGTCTCAAGTAAATTATAAACAAGTTTTCAAAATCTGCATGCACTTGATAGAACGGGAAAGAAAAGATCACATTGCTGTCTGTTTAGGGGATGGGCGCTCACTAACCTCTGACATCTCAAGTGCAAACATATTGGGTATGGTTAAGATATGAAGTCTCTTATTACGGACAGATCTACATCTGTATATTAACGTCTGCACCTGGCATGAGCCTTAATCAGACGGGTTGCCTGCAACCATTGGCAATCAATTTAGTTGATTGAGGACCCCTCAGAAAGGGAGACAATTTCCACTGAAGCGGGCCTTACTATTCTGAGCTCCCGCAATAGAAAATGGGTGTGCGCCAAATTCTCGTTTAGTGGTTTACGTCGAGGCCTCCCCACGGACCTTTTGGGCGACCGCAGCCGCCGCGAATACTCCCCGAAGGGCCATAACCAGCATTCGACAAGAAGGCATTCGTCCGGCATTCCGATGGGTAGTGTGTATCTTCCTGCCGGAGCAATCCTACTTTGGGTAATCTGAGCACCGTGGACACCCTTTAACTTCTTTGCTTATCGTTCAAGCAAGAACTTACACTAAGCTATACAGCGTTGGATAATCTCATACTGTGTGCATTTAGCACTTGCTTTTGAATTATCCACAGGTCCCGGAAGGCCGATGCTTCACTATCCTTTCTCAAGGAAAATAATACTTCCAAGTTTTTCGTTGCACAGCACACACACTCAGCTGTGCCTCAGCCCACTTGATATCGCTGGCCATCATCATTAGATGAGTTCCACCAAGAGAATCAAATGGGAAAAGAAATGCTTCTTTTCCATTTAGAAAAGAGAGCCCCTTCAAGGAATTTATGCGATTTTTGAAGACTTGTTCGAGAACTTAAAAAAATGAAAAACAAAAAACCATTAATCGCATCGATCAGTACAAGCGACTTTTGTTTAGCCAGACGCTCGAGCGCTGTTAAAAGACGTGCAATCTATGATTTCTCTTGGTTCGCACAGTATAGAATTGGCGTCAAACGCCTTGAGACAATTCTTGCCCGAGCACGAAGCACTTGTAGTAGTCTTTGATGCTGTGCACCTGCTTTGATGGCTTGTGAGGCGTAGGCTTATTGAGTAATTTAAGAGCGATTGCCGCCCCTCAGCTTTCAAGACACTCCTGCAACTTAGAGCGCCTACTCCAACTGTAGCATTGTGGTCCGAACCCTTCTTTCTAGGCAAGCTGAGGCCTACCCGCATCTTTAATTATTTAGTGCCCATGCATTCTGTGGTAACAAAAACCACCACGAGTACTACCCGAATACGCCGCACTTAAGTTTTTGCAACGCTGGCACTTCTACTACTTAGGCATCTCTAGAGAGGTTCTCGTAATGCCCGTAATGCGTTAGGATTATCGGCATTACACAGACTTTTGCATTTGGATTATCTATACTTCCTGAATTATCGTCCAACTTGTTACGTCGTGAATTTTAATGTACAAGGAGGAGCTATAGGCAAAAGACGGGAAAGTATGGCAGTTGTAGCATCAATTGACTTTGTTCGATTCTCTTTATTTCAAGGACCAAGGATGCAACCAATTTATTGAAATGTTTTACATTTGAATTTAACTCATGCCAATTATTTATTTAGCGGAACTCAAGCCCAAATGTAAATATATGACGTCAGTTTAGCTGATCAATTTATGCCACAGAGCAGGAATGTACGAATTGCTGACTCATGCGGGCCATGTTCGAGAAAAGCTAGATATGACAGATCTCATTTTAAACAGGTATACAAAGAATAGCGGCAGTCAGTCTTTCTTAACTTAATTGAATTTGTGTTTATTAAAAAATAAAAATTTGCTTAATCTATAAAATCTACGAGACTCTCTTTGGGACACTACTGCACCTAGATAGTTAGGTAGGATGATGATTAGAGGATAAGTCGTACTTTCGAGTTGCTTTATAGCATAAATGCTGAAATCTTTGTAAACGTAAATCGAAACATGTCTGTTCTTTTCATATGCACACACACGGTTACCAAGCAAACGCTTCCTGGATTGTGCATCAACTTAATTACTTAAACTGGTAATTTTAGGAGAACAACTATATCTCTCTCCATCTCTCTTGAGCATTTTTTTCTTTTTTCTCATTGTTTTCGTCCTTGCTAAACTAGTAAACCTAAGTAGAATTTTTCACACAAAACTGCAACAAAAAGTAAAAAAAGATGCAATTATCGTACCTCGCATGTGTAATAACGGTCGATTATATTTCTATATTTTAGAAAGTGTCAAGAGGAGAAAGCCTGTGAAAATTTATTGAAAACAAAAGGATGGCTATTACGGACATCTTTCGTTCTGGCTTTCTTTACAATATACGTTACTTTCCGTTCAAATTTCGTGAAGGTTCACATTCATATATAGAGTATGCAGTGAAGCTTTTTTCTTCTTTTTTTGCCATTACGTACGAATCGTTAGCAAAAGATACAAAAGAGACAAGAGGAAAAGCAAAAAAAAAGAAAGAGCAGGAAAAATTATTGCGCTCATTAAAATGCTTACGATAGAGACGAAGAAATTGCTTTTGAAAAAAATGAAACCTTCAGCTTACATTTTTAGATGACAGCAAGTTTCATTCATGAAAAGGTGATTTTCGAAAAAACAATTTCAGTCATATATGTATCCTTTCTGTACTTTTATATAAGAACACATTATATATATATGGATAGATATATATATATATATGGATATGTACATATATATAAATATATAGATAAGAAAACTAAAAATCATATATATTGATGTGCGTGAAGAATTGATTTTAGCAGAAAAATAAGAGCAAACAAAAGAGAGAACGATGCAAAGAAATACAATAAAGTGATGTTAAGCTATACGTGTCAGAGCATTCAGTCCATTCAGACCGTTTTGAATGTAAATTATGCCGTTCTATGAAATGAGGTCAATTTTTCTCTCCGATGAGATTATTTTTGCTAATTGTGTCCTTAAGATAAAACCGAATACAGAGAGAGAAAAGAAAGGAATGCATAGTGCATCGTGTATGAAGGATGGAATATACGAAAAATGTTGAATGAGAAAAAGCAAATACACAGACACATATGTACGTATGTACGCGTGTGTCATATACACAAGGATTATTTATAATTTCATTGAAAATACATACAGTCTTATACGAAGTTACTGAATGTATACCCGTATATGTGCTCATATATATAAATTTTGATTATGAATGAATTGTATAGAGTAAGTATATAAATATGCATGAACACACGCATATTACATTGCTATGTACATGCAAGCAGAGAGCTAAATCAACTCAAATATTTTACGCCAAATCAAAATACGCATACACGTACAAATATATATATGCGAATATTTCGTTGTATGTGGTAGCTTCGGCAAATATGCCTTTAAAAAGGCAACATAATACAATGCGTACATATGCCCTCATGCCCGTACGTATATATAATATATGGAAACGACGTTCGCTATATCCATTTAAAATATCGTAATTTAATTAAATGAAAATATTGTGTTTTCTGTTTTTTTTTTTTGCTTAGTGAGAAATCAAAGGAATCCGTTAAAGCATCCTAGCCATCCTTGATATTCGCTAATTAAACCGAAGTTTCGCAGAAGAATCACATTACATGCTTTAATTATTATCTAAACCGTTTCCACATTCGTGTTGCTCTGACAAGCGGCCTTGAAACCATTGCGTTTACTTAACTGCCTGAACCTTTCTACAATATTTTAACACTTTTTTTTAAGATAAATTTATATTTTATCATTATTTGTAATCCTAAATGTTATAAGCAAATAAAATGAAAGAAAAAAATTACAAATTTTTCGAATTATTTTTTAGGAATTTAATATTTAATTGAAAAATATGAAAGTAAAATAGTCCCCAAGTTTCTTAATCCAAAGAAATCTATTCTCGGTGATGACATGAGAAAGACTATTATTGCGAAGAAAATTCCAAAGTCGCCGTCTGCAATTGACCATTGTTTGTACGTCGCAAAGGAATTGGACATTCCCTTAAAAATTTTCCGCTATTTTGGTGTTAAACCATCATAGATTTTGAAAGACTGCTCTTTTGACATCTCGCTGTCTATGCACAAGAAAGAAGATACTCCAAATTACGTCTTCAGGAATCTATTAGCTGAAAAAACCCAAGTATTGGAGAGTACCGGTTGGAATCTTTTATAAACAGGCGGCTCAAAATCTTCTGGTGTGCCTCCTGCTTGTGCCGTGGTAGATGCTTCAGGCCAGGTTCTACTCAACCACATATTTCACGAAAGTACTTCAACTTTCACAGCCGAAGCCAGAGCTATCCTTCACGCTGCGAATGTTGCCCATAAAAACAAACTCAAAACCGTCATTGTTACTAACAGTTTGTCTGTATTACAAGCTATTCGGAATCCTTCGACTTCGAGATGGAGCACTATCAACAAATTAAGGAATATAATTACATCACCCGGCGGAAATATTAAAATGTTATGGGTCCCTAGTCATATCGGTTTACTGGGAAATGAGCAGGCTGATCGAGCGGCGAAGTATGCTGCTTCTGCACCTCTAATTATGGATGATGTCATGGGAAAGTTGGATCTTCAAAGATACATTGGAGGAAAAGTTAAGGAGAAAATTGCAGAAGGAAATCTACGATACCATCATCAACACTACTCTTCTATTAATCCTCAATTAATTTCACCTTTATATCCAACAAATGTTGAGAAAATCAAGATCCAAACATTTTCGAGAATTTTCCTTGATCATACAATTGCAACTCACCAACGGATCTTACATAAGTCTTCCTCCCCAATCTGCAGTTGTGGACAAATTCTTACTGTAAAGCACATTTTCTGGGACTGCCTTATCTTTTCCTTGGCTAAAAGTATTGCATTTGGAACGATTAATCCGTTGGACATTCTAAAATCAGCTTCAGAACAGAATATCAATTCAATATATTACTCAATACTAGGCTCAATTTCTAATGTACATTTTTATAAATTAGAGCCGATAGCCTGTGTGGCTAGTGCTCAATATCTTTGTTTAGTCTAAGAATTTATTTTATTAGTCTTAAATTTTAATAGTAATAATAATAATGATAAAATTTGAAAAACTCATCTTTAATACGTTCGCTGCATCATACACTCGATTATATGAGAGGAGTTAAGAAGGGATTTGCGTCATAATGCAAGTATATGACTGGGCTGGGCTTGTTGGTCAAAATTGCTTTGCGTGTTTTGAGATGGGATCGTGCCTTATCTCCGCCAACGTATGAACACAGATTGAAACTAATTGCGATTTCCCTATTTCCAAGAAGGAAGATTTAAACTAATAAAGGGTGCCGTTCATTCAGCTGCATTATTAGAACATGTTGACATTAGTATTCCTAGGAGGGTCTCAAGACCTTTTGTTGTTTTAAAGCTACTGCAATGCCAAAATATCTATGAAATGCTCAATCCGTTTCGGGTAATACGACTTACCCGACTTCTCGGTTATGTCCGCTTAAAAGCACTATATTGCGTAGTTAACTGACTATTTTTCGTGCTTTTATTCGAACTTGGATAAATCCGGTAATAGCAATTCTGCTAAATACATTACGACCAAGGTATGTATCTACATAATTACATGCTGTTTTCTCTTACCACTGAGCAATATGTATTCACGTACGTTGTAAATTTAAATTTAATGGCATGTGCATAGGTAGCAATGCGTAGTGCTTTTTCTGGTTATAAACAATGTAACACACAACACGTTTAGATATGGGTTAATAAATTGTCCAAAAATGTCTGTCGCATATATATGATGAGGGGCTGTGATAAGAAGCCTCCGCGTCACATATAACTGACAGTTGATAGCCAAAAAGTTAATAACACATTTATCACAAACAAGATAAATCCTATATACAATATCAAATACAACAAAATTTAAGGTGGGACCACATATCAAATTTCATAACATGCGACAATTTAGTTATTGTTTAATAGTTCTTTAAATATGATTTTTCTCTCTTGATATGTAAAAGGCCAAGAGGAACGAAGCGCAACTAAAACTCTGCCTTGTGCAAAACGGATACAGCCTTTGCTTACAATTAAACAAGATTCAAAGTGATGATGTGCGAGTTAAGTGACCACACCCAATCCCACCGCGAACATAGCCAACGTCAAATGCGACCGGAATCTCCAAACGCGTTAGTTTTAATCAACAGCATTTCTCAATACCACTTTCATCAACACATATGATCCACATTGGGAGTGAGCATCTTTTGTTTTATACGGAAAGGCAAAAAATGTACAATCAAGATGAATATTTTAAGTAAGCTGAATAGTCGGTCAGTGACAAAAAAAATAATTTTTTTCTTCTTTCGATCAAACAAGATTACAAGTCGCGTCTTCAATGAAGAATCTGGTGATATCAATGAAGTCAATTCGTCTGATTCTTCTCATCTTCATCTCATTTGCAATTGGGAATGGAATATTAATTCAATATTAAACACCGATGTTACGTAAAGAATCGCGGTACTACAAATTTTGTCGAGTATAATTGCACTAAAGCGGGCAAGAACGTAAGAACTTGAGCGGAAAGATTTGTGACTTAGCTCTTCCTAGCTTGCAAAGGGCATAAACTTTATCGGCTACACTTAAACCTGTGGAACAATTGTCGACCGATATTATTGCATATTGGATCGTTTGAGAGCAAAATGGAAAAGTCGGCATAAAAACCACAAAAAAGCAAGTAAGAAAGTTATATTGGGCGGGGGCCACATCTCGCATACCCACCGCTATGCTTTTCGCATTCTACTCTAAGTTTTTTTATTTGACACCCATACCCCTGGGGTTATCAAGAAAAAATTAATCACGGTGTCTACCATATTCATTTTAAAAGCAGACAATATATCTTCACTTGAGGAGTGTTCAAAATAGTTTTAAACATTCGGTCTTGTTTTGCTTATGATAAATAAGCATAGAACCCCAAAAAAGTGAAAAAAGCAAATTTAATCACTTGCACGTTTGTGTGGACATAGCGGATGTTTTCAATTTTTGCACATGAGGAGTAAAGTGTTTCGTAAAGTAAATATGGAAAATTTCACCCTTCTAACTTTTATAATTTCCGAGTAACGAGCAAATATCCAAAAATTTTTGTTTAAAAAACGGAGCTGCGTCCAATTTACGCTGCACTGAGCGCTTCTGCTCCGACATATTTGGTCCATTTTAAATGCCAACCTGCGTACAGACACTTCAAGTGTTTGTGCCTAATTTGAAGTTGATATCTTGATTTTTGCGACCAAGAGAGTGCCAGCAACACACATCACCCGGACACACAGACGGACAAACATGGCTAATCAACTCCGAATTTTACTCCGGATGTTGTTTGGATGCCGCATACATTATGGAAAAAGACAAAATGCCATCTTACAGGGGTGGGTATGAAAACGCTTAATCCCGATAACGCAACCGCTTTATCTCATTCATTAAGCATTACACAGGCGAAATTGTACGAAATGTAAATATAATGATATACTACGATAATACAAAGGTATATAAATGTATGAATTATTTTCATGATCCCATCATCTTCCATTTTCGGGCCCTAGCGACCGTTATCTCGGAAATCCGATAAGGATAAACAGCGCGCGAGTCCGAAACTTGAATTACATTATTCCGAAGTTATTCAATAATAGGGAATTGTTGCATTCGTCGTGTCGAACGATGAGAAAGCGGTATTCAAAAATAAAATCCATTTTGCCAAAAAAGTCATATTTACCTTATTAAGCACGCCTTTATCTATCGATCACTTTGGTGCAATAGATTAATATGTTGTTCGTAGAATAATAAAAAAACAATGAAGGTTGCAAGCAAAACCACCCTCAGGGACCACTCGGTGGACATGGGGCAATTTGCTAGCACTCAGTGGGCAGTCTCACCTACAGACACTAAGATGAATTTATTCATAGCGATGATAGTGTATATACGGTGCAGAACGCTTCAATAAAGTTATCTTTAACTGGGTCAGTGTAACCGTGTCGTGCGCCTCTTATCACGTTGATATAGAAAGCTCGGAGGTGTTTCCCTTTCATATACACTCCTCAATAAGACGCACAATCTGTCCCCGAAAAGAGCAAGAAGAAGAGAGAAGAAGAAAGTTTCGATCAATGATTTAAAACGAAGATAAGAATTCGAAATTTCGAATTTTTATAGCAAATCATATAACAAATACAGATAGTTTAAGCTCTTCTGCATTTGTAGTCTTACCAACTTACTGAATTACGCGTTCGCAAGTCTAAAATTTCAAATGTGGCAAATTATACTCTCTTCCATTGCTAAGCAAATAAGTAAGATAATCATGATTGTCTGCGCACTCATAGCTCTTCGTATAATTTTCTGTACTTTTTGCGCTATTTAAAAAGAGAAAAAAGATAACTGTTTCTAGCATAGAAGAAAGGGAAATAGATCGGGAAGCGAGTAGTAAGTATAAAAATAACCGCTTAAGGAGCGAGACATTATAACTGGATAATGTTCGTTCAGCTAACACGCTAACAATGAGAAGTTTCTAGGGATAACTGCTTCAGGGCAGAGCTTTCATCAACAACGATTAAGTAAATAATACCAACTGATCGTCTATATAATTCAAGGGTAACTTTTTCACGCTCATCAACAAATTGAAATAAATAGGTTTCACAAAAGCCTTGTATTTGCCCTAAGAGAATCCAACGGTTAAGATGACTGGCCTGGCGTCGTCATCTAAGCGGCTCTACAAGTACATTGAAACTACCGGATAATGCTTCAGGGATCTTTTATGTTCAGTTTCGAATTTAAAAGAAAAATCATTTCATCAAATTTTTTTTTTTTTTAGTTCATTCATAAATGCGAAAATTCACACTCGTCTCATGTAAAACACTTTCGATTAGTATTGTGGATAGAACTGAGATCGGATCTAGAGGGAAGTGCTTCTATAATTGGCAAAATTTCACAAGGAAGCTACTATCCCCCTCTCCGTTTTACCTCTCAAATATTGCTTAAATTGTTGTCAATCTTTCCGTAAATCGTCAACTGCGTCATCAGGTGGAGAGAGAATCATGAATTTGTATTTCGTCATACAATTTTTACAATGTTTTTTTATCTTGGTTTAGATTCGAATTTTTAAAACATGAAAATGTCATTTAAATGAATGAGTAAAGCTTTGTTTTCACTTCTGTTTAAAACGTAACCGTTAAGGTTTACTTTGAATGAATTCATTATTCGCGTCTTAGACGTTCTGCTTATCGTAATAATAAATAGAGAACTAAAAACCCGAAAGCGACTTTTTAGGCTTTCATCGACACTCATCCTAATTCAGCGTAAGGAACATTATGCAGCAGCCTGAGGTAACTTATTCCTCTGCAAAACTTTCGCAAATGGTCGTAAATAAAACGCTTTATGCGAAACTATGTTTCCAATTCAAAAATAATAATATCGTAGAATACATCGTGCGTGCTAGTAACGGAATTTTTATACCATAACTTGCTCGCGCTGCGCTACGGAAGAAAATTAGGTCTCAATTCATATTTTCGATATCATTCTGAATTGTTGTCAGTCATCGTCAGTCATTCTTATCAAGTAGTTTTACAATCGTACCATTTGGACTGCATATAACGTCCGGAAAATTAATCTCTTCCTTTTATGTTGTTATAGACAGACGATTTTATAGATGATCGGAAGGGCTCAATGAGAGTGAGTCATTAAATATCTTACGACTGCGAACTTTGAATTGAGCACGAGAATACCAAGCGGTGGGTATAGTAGTAGGTACGTCTACCTTAAGAGCGTATGAGTACACACATTCGCACAATCTTAATACGACAACCTTATACGACAACCAACGTAGAGTATAACAAGTAAATCGTCGCATATTTCTTGATTGAATTAGGAATTGCAGGTCAATTTGCAATATAAGCGTAATTTGCTCCCAAACGCTTTCAGAGCAGAAAATTATTAATGAAAGTTTTTTTGCGTTTTCACTCGATACCCTCGTAGAAAGTATAAGGGAAGTTATTAAGATTTCGAGTTTCAACGGATGAACGAACAGACAGACAGACAGACAGATAGACAGACAGACAGACAGACAGATGTTCGCAGCTGAACTCAAACGTTGCGATGTGTCGCTTCCGTGTGCAAAATTTCTATTAAGGTAAGTAAATGCTGTAGATAAGTTTGAGATGAAAAAGGATGCATACGGCACTTGCTTGCGACCACTTTTTTAGATTTGCCGAGCTTTGCTCAAATGCTGGTCAGTTTTAATGCTCAGTCTTTTCCTTTGATTAAGTACAGATCACAATTCGCGCAAATTTGGCATATTTATAGTCCTTTCTGCAAAACCCCTTTCGATTGCGAGAATGTTGAGTACAAATGCACTGATATGCGAATTGTTATTTATTAATTTTTTTCTTTTTGAAATCTCTTCTTTTTTTTTAAACAACATTAACGTATGTATAGCGTTGGCGTACTGCGTAGGCCACGCCCCGTATAAAATTTTTATACATGATATATATAGTATGTATATACATTTTGCTTTCAAAATGGCTGCTAACAGTTTCAAGGCTTCAAAGTGACCTTGATAATGAAAAGCTTATTGGTGGCCTTCGCCTCCATTCAGTATCAAGGAAATCAGATTTTCCCCTCGTATTTCCCCTATGTCCCACCTTAAGCATCTCGGAATCAGTCTGCCTGCGTCGTTTCAACAGCATATCGGATGTGTTTTGGGATAGTTTTTGCGACACCTCTTACATCTCTTCCTCACTCTTACCGCTATCATATTGAAAGTACAATTAGTTTACTAACCGTTTTGTTTATATACATATATATATATATCGAAGGTTTATTTCTATCTTTCTCTGATTAAATTCTTTAATAAATAGCTTTCATATTTACATATTTACATATATATAATGTTTGCCCTGTATGCATACGCATTTGATATTTTTATTTTTTTCATTTTATTCGAGGATATTATTTGCTATCATACTATTGCAGGCAACATTGTTTTATTATATATAAACTATATTAACTTAGTTGCTGACATGTTTACATTCATGAATGTTGAGTTTCAAGTGCTTGACTTCCGTAGTTAGTCCAGTTGCTGTTGTTATTTTTGTTGCTATCATTGTTGTTTTTGCAGTTGCATCGATAAACACTATGTGTCTCGTATGTTGCGAAAGGATGCAAAGGCATCGACGAAGGATATGATTCGTTTTTAGCTCGTCGTTGTCGTCGTCGTCGTCGTTTCATACGTCCTTTCATTTGACCAACGAGAGCAGCGACAACAGATTTCAAATGCAAATGCAATTTTCAGTCGCAGTACGAACTTCGAACTATCAAATTCTATCAAAATGTGCTAAACGTATCAATTTCGAACAAAAAAAAAAAAAAAAAAAATCTCTATAAAGCATCAAGAACAGTGCGTTTAGTTCATTTAGACAAATCAGAAAAGGTTAAAATAATTTAAGTAAATTAAAAACCCTTTGTGTGGGTGTGCGTGTGTGCCAGTTTACGCATCTGGACGTGTTGAAAATTGAAAATCAATTCAAATTATTTACATACAATACATACCTATATATATATATATATATATATATATATATATGAGCATAAGATTTGTGTATTAATGCCAATACTTTTAATAATAATTTAAACAAATATTATGAACACAAATATGCTTACAAGCATACATATATGACCATATGTAAAAAAAAAAAAAGAATGCGATTAACGGCAAATTTATAAATAACATAACTTGACCTGCAAGCGTAAGTCTGTCTTAATCCATTTAATAGAAGACGGGCGCGCAGTGCATACGCATCTACATCCAAATGAATTGACGAAAAGCAAAAATTTTAAATACTGCTTATAAGTGCTCAAAAAAACCCCAATTGGTAAGATTGTGAACGTATACGTGTCTGTCTTCACGTTGACATACTTGACGGTGGGTAAGTAAATATATATATATAGTTAACAAAATTGTTCCCCTTTCTATTTCAATCGTCCATAATATGAACATCATGATGAATACCAAATAAATGCGATAAAGTCTACGATCTTAGGTTAAAGTTAAAGATTTCCACTTCAAAATGTTTATGTAATAATTTTTTTTTCGAAATAGCGTAACCCACTTGACGACACCGAATGAACTCGTAGATCGTAACTTTTAATCGGTCGATGACCTCGTATTTACTTGCTTTCGAAACAATTAACTTCTAAAAGCTTCTTCGCCTTCGCCTTCGCCGTCGAAAGTCGTAAGCGTCGTAAGGTGTTTAATTAATTGAGCACAAGATCGAAAATCGTAGAATGCTACCCTTCTTTCGTACAACTAATCGTCTCAACATTCAACAGCATTATTGCATTTTTGGTTGTCTGTCTATTTCTTTTAGAAATGATCTTTTAATTAAATCTCTTGGTTCTTTTTCAGTGCCAGACATATGAAGGAAGAAAAATTCCCCGTTATCTCTACAATTCATATCGAATACGCGATAATTGTTATTGTTGATATTGACTTTGCGAATCTACGCCTGATTGAAACATCGTTCAAAACGTTGATATAAAGGATTTAATGCTCCCTTATTATATAGAGACAAGTGATATATATCTTTCCTATATATTGAATTTGCAAGGCACTTTAAGCCAAGATGCGATGCATTTCGTTGGATACGTGAATGATTTGTATTTACGTGTGAGGTATTCTTGTATGCGGATGAGAGGTGTTTTTCCATTATTTAATAGTGGTAGCAGGCCGAGTGAGGCCTTTGAATAAGATGTGAATGATTGTTTGAGATTCTGGACTCCCTCTATGACTACAGCGATTATCTTTAATTCTCCTATCAAGCGGTCCCCTTACACTAACTTCCATTTTGGTTATGTTGAGATAGATTGTCTTTGTTGTCATAAGTGTTTGCGTGTAGTGATTGCCAGTGATCTTTCGCTTGAAAGGCATATGGATTTAATATCAGATGGAGGATGTATCTGCCTCTCCTTGAGCTATATTGAATAGTTAATATGATTGCCAGCTTTGCGTACAATGTCACGTGTTCGGATCATATGTCGTCTTATGTTCATAGTTTTCTTGGTTGCACTTTCAGCGATAGCGTGGAGTTTCGTAATCCAACTACTTTTCATAATATGCGATAAATTTAAATTTTTGCATTGCATTCGAAATCATCAAGTCCATATTGTAAGGATCTATTGATTGTCCTTTAAAAGGTGATTTGTGGTGAAAGGACCTCGCTTCCGAAGTGGTTTGCGGTAAGAACTTTGCATTTTCTCAAACTCTAATAATGTTTTTCGTCTTACGAGTGAAAGTCTGTGAAAGAATTACCATTGATTCGGGAAACTCGGCATCTTAACCGTATTTCTATCTAATTTGACTGGGAAACCGATTCTGGGGGTATGATTAGTAGTTTCACTATATCCATATGCACAGGTACACTTATATCGTTTGTACCGTGATATTGAATAAATAAATTAAATGAAATACAGTATAACTTTGAACGGTATTTAAGAGCTGGTTCAATTACATCGAGTATTTGAAAAAGATATTAGCGATATATTTGGGCGAATTGCACATAAGATAACCAAGCTAGGAATTGAACGAGCTTTTCCCACATTTTATGGAAAGCAGTAGCATAGAGGCTCCCTAAAAAGTGCTTACTTATTGCAATCTTTTAAAACAGAAGCCGAATTTGATAATTATTTTGAGTTCGCAAAACTAAAAGCGCATTCGGATCTGATGGAATTAGTTTACCTATAGTTTAGTTTTACATTTTTGACATAATTACTATAGGTTCATGTTGATCAGTGCTAGGAGCGGTAAGCTGTAAGGTTTTCTTTCGCTTTATTTTTTTGAAGATTAAGTTCGACTGGAAACTGTCAGCATCGAATTTCCGAAAGTAGGCACAGCTTATTTTAGTTCAATGGTAGTCTCAGAATCACATACATGCACGCTCAACTGCAGGCTATTTATCAAAATCATATGCACCCACTTCAGAAAGAAGTAATTATAATATAAAAATCTGTCAGAAGTGGAGACCCTTCCAAAATACATATAATTTGTATAACGACAATCGTTTCCGGCTCGGAGAAAACCACCGTCCAAGCGTGGTTAGACTCTTTCAAAATCTCTTCTCGATCAAGAATAGCTAACTAACTAAGTATGTTATTACAAAAACATGATTTGACGATTTTTAAACAAAACGTAGCCACGGACACAATTGTTATTATTTGAGTGCATAGAGAAATATTTCGTTCGCCTACCTATCGCAATGAGAGTGGAAAGATACTGCTTCAGCCATATTCTTTAAATCATATAGAAACTCACATAGAGGATATATAACACATCGATCAATAATTCGCGATGCTGACACATAGATGTTATCATTAACAATATATTCATATATTTAGGATTGTGTGTTTATCAGTTATTGTGGTTTCACTGAGCCTACGTTTGTTATCTTCAAAGCAATGAGAAAAACCGATTTTCGTCTGGCAATAAAACATTGCTTTTTGATGGGAAATGATCAAATCTTCCAAACTCAGTACGCGTTTGAATGGTTTATTATGGCAACCCTTCTACGCAAATATCAACAATTTGTGGGTGATTTTTTTGATTTGAGACGAGGTCGGTAGGACTCCCAAAAGAGTTGAATACTCGAGTGTGAAAAGTGAAGTTGCAACATATCCCTGATAAGCTAATGATATCAAAAGCGAATGTATTCACTATTTTGCATGAGAGGCTGAGCATGAGAAATCTATTTTCTGAATAGCTATCACGTTTATGTATAGTATTAGATGTTTGCACAAATTTTGATCAATTTTTCACTTGAAAGAAGCATTTATTGTGGAAAGTTGGTAAAATTGCGCGAATTCAAGGTTGAATTGCGGCCCCATTCACCGTATTCTTCATATTTGGCACTCAGCGACTATTATCTGCTCCAAATCTCGAACATTTGTTCCGGGAAATGGGACTCGGATTTAATAATGAAATCCTTGCGGAAAATGGAGCGTATTTTAGGATTCGCGGCAAATCATTCTGTAAAATAATTATCAAAATGAAGAACGTTAGATTGAAGATGAAAATGTCAATAAATAAAACCGACCCTTGCAAAAGCAAAATTTTGTTTCCTTCCTTTTAATTATTAAAGTCGGGACAATTAAGATAAAAAACTGCCAATGATTAAACATATTTTTGAAGAGGCTCGTCATTATGAATAATTCTAATCGGCAGACTGATGCCCGAAAATCCTGTTAATTAAGTTTCATTTTCCGAATTTCGTGACTAACTGAACATTACAAGGCATGACATTGAAGGTCATGTGATAGTAAAAAAGTAAAAAGTGTTGAAATTCCTTTTTAAGTTGTCGCGCCACCAAGCTACGCTGTAGTTTTATTCATATTTACTGTTTGTAACAAAGCGATGCAAAAAATACTTCATTGCACTCGATATGCCTATTGCTTGCACTGCCTATATCCGAACACAATCAGAGTACAATTGCAAAGCTTGCCTGTTGAGCTTCGGCCGTACACAGTGAAAAATTTAGATACTAATGAACGAGGAGGTTGCGACCAAAAGTCTTGATACCCTTGAGCATCGATATAATAAGGGTTACTACTCGACTTTGGAACAACGTATCAGCATTCCGAATGTTTCCACTTTCAAGTCGAACATGCACAAATGCTGCTCACTTTTTTTCGTTCTCTACCTGTAATGCTTCGGCTTCGCAGTTTCAAAAACAAGTTAGTTTTTTTGTGTCTGGTATCGAACGAGCAACAACAAAACATATGATTGATTTCCTGGCAAAAATCGTGCATGCAAGCTACGAAAACGTTGTTGTCCATCACTGATCAATGGGAAAAATCCCGACCAAGTTGCCTACAGAAACGCTTGGAGTTTGTGCATCCTGGATTGAACATGACATGCCGCATCTCTTCCAAAATCCAACTTGAACTAACCAGTAATGGTGGAAGTTAAAAGTTGCATTAGCTATTGCGAAAGTGTCTGAAAAGAATTGTGCTCCAAACGAGGAAAAGACACGCAATGTGCGGCTTATTTTACATAGGTGTTGAGGAGAGTTATGCTTCGCGTTTGAAAAAATTGGAAAACCGCCATACGCAACGGACTATTGCCATATCGCTGCACGATAAATTCCGACCTATACTATTGCCTTCAAAATATTCCGCGAAAGCAATCTTTTCTGTCTAGCATATCTGCAAGGTTTCGTGAAAAGCATTTAACTCACAATTGGTTTAAGCTGATGGGCATGAGGTATTCGTTCGTGAAAAAATGTTTGACATTCTTAAAACGTAGCAGAAGCAGCACTTCAGATTGCGTTCTAATTACAGTGCATCTTGTTCATCTCTTGTATATCATAGAATTTTTCATGGGAAATTTTCGCTTTCGTGTATACGTAGCGCACATGAAAGATATAACCTATGAATAAGTTTTCGTTTTAAGTTTAAATGAATTTTCATCGGAAACTTTAATAAACTTTTTATAAATGCTATAAAGTGTTCCTTAAAATCAATTTTTAATGTAAAATTTTCTTTTAAATTGCGCATCAAACTCGTTTCAATTCTAGGATTTGTAGTGACTCTATAGCAATATGAATGGAAAAGATTTAAAGACGATTTCACGAAATTATTCATTATGCCAGAGATGCAATTTTATTATAAAGCAATCTTCGAGAAAAATCAAAGCGCCTAACAATAGCTTTATTATATTTAAATAAAATATTTTATACCAATTTCGTTTAAAGTTTGATCATCCGTAAGAATGAGAGAGGGACCTGAAGACCGATCATTAAAAATTAATAATTTTAAGAGAATCAGCAAAGAATAGCTTTAATATTTCACGAAATGGGCGTAGGGGATTCCATCAAGTAAAATCTTGTTGATCGCCGTGAAATTCTGACCCGATCTAAATATTGAAATAGAAGACTGGCGCATACAGCCCTCGACACTTCATGCGTAGTACACAGTTCAGCATTAGAACCAAAACACAAGAGTTTATGAAAATGAATTTATTTTTATTTTAAAATATAAAGTCATGCGGTGAACAATATCGCACACATAGCATCAGCCATTTTATCGTTTGCAGATTGATGATGGAAAGATGATTTATAATGCCATCATATTGGTAAGAGAAGATGCTATCTACTTAACGTGTTCCCTGTCAAGCTGTTTGTGAATGGATGCCATTTCTACGCCATGTGTATCGCTATCGGTACACGTTTCAAACGGTACTATAATTATCGCATAAAATAGTGGTTACAACAATTAGTGCTTAGATTCTATTACCTTTTCTGTGTTCGTGTAACACAGGGAGTGTCAGAAATAGCCTGGAAGAAGTGAAGGCGTATGCCTGCTTGGTAAGTGCTATGTCTGTACCCATCGAGCATTCGCTGTTAGTATGAGCACACATCAATCGCAAGTAAAGTATGGTCTACCGCACTGGTAAGCGAACATTAATATGGCGACTTGACGGTCGCGCTTCATAATCATGCCTATGCGATAGGACTTAGCTTAGCGTAAAAATTCATTTTACCGTGTACTGAAAACGGTACATGTGGCAAGAAATTCGATAAATAAGCGTAAACAAGCCATTGTTTTAAAAAAACAAGCGACAACGGCAATGCCTCTAAAGACAACGTCAAAGTAATTTACGAGTATTTTGTCTTAAGCATACAGATTGATAAGAACGAGAGCAAACGATAAACATCTTTTTGGCCGAAAAGATGAAAAGAAACATCTTCTATCAGAACTAAACATTCGCAAACGTTTTCATTTATCTGAATTCGTCTCGCAAACGAAAATTCGAAACAAATATAACTGATCGAGGAGACCAATATTAGCATAATTGTAGTGTCGTGGCCAATCCATACTGCGAGCTAAAAAGATCTCTTCCACGGCGATGGGTGTAAAAGATAAAATTTCCTTGCTTGTTACAATTAACTTAGTCAGAGAATAAATTCTAAGACTAAAGTCTTAAACGACTAGCATCTAAGACTATCGGCTTTATAAAGTAACTTAAATATATTACAAGTAAGTAGATCTTCGGGCGAATTTTTGATGCTCAACACCTGAGAACAATGCATAAAAATTGTAAAGATATTTATTATTCATGGACGTGTATGGACATTAGTCGACCGGAAGCTGTTTTTATATCGATGTTTTAGAAATTTTTGTACTCTATTTTTTACTTTAATAACATTTATAGATCATTGAAATATTTTGCCATTAGTATAGTATATATATATATATATATATCCATCAAATAAAAGTGCAAGTTTCAATTTTCGCACACGTGACCTCTTCAACAACACACGATAGACAACCACACAAAGCAGAACCAAATATGGACAGAATTAACATCTTATATGTACGCACTTTGTGATCGCGCCCTGATGTAACTTTACATAAAAAAGTAAACACAAAAGTATCATTTTTAAGCGACTTTTTTCATTTTATTTTTTGTTTTTAAATATTTTTTCTAAATTAAAGCATTTAATGCAAGACTAAAAGGATGTAAAGAGATTTAAGCGCACGAGAAAGCATACTTATAACGACATATATGAATGCTTCACTTGCCAAATCGATTAACTCCGTGTTTTAACTTTATTAAATTTTAATATCAAAGTACTTCACTTGAAAACAAATTTCTCTTATAATAAGTATTAACACAACTAAATGACAAAATGATTTCAGCCATTGAATAATAAATAATTTATGTCGCGATAGTCACTGCACACACACTGGTGTGCACAACTTGTTAACTTGGCAACGTTTATTGTGCCGCATGCACGAGACACACAACTGATCTGTCTTCATTTTTTTGCAAAATGGTTCTTCTTTTTTGCAAAATGGGGCTTCGCTGCTTTTATTAGTAAATCTACTTCTTCTCTATTCCGTCACCGAGGCATTGAAATCACCGTCAAGGATGCTAGGTCCTGTTCGACTTGCCTTGCATGTTATTTCATCAAGTATTCCTCTATATTGCTCAATTTGTAGGCTCGGAAGGAGATAGAAGCTGTATACTTTTTGGCCATGACACAATATTAGTTATTAACGAGTTACTTTTCCCGCATTATTTTATTACTACATGTTAATATCGCTGCATTCCATGCCTAATTAATCATCCATGACTTGCATGGTTTTTATTGTGTTATGCTAGTGAGACTAAGTCGATCTCAAGCTTGTACACCGTTTGGGAGACTATGTGCGGCGATCATCAATAGAACAACTTGGATCTAGTTCCTTTCCACCAGAAATTGCACATTCCGATTTACTTTTGCACTCTTTGGTCTGCGTTATTACAGTTTAAGTAACACTGACTGTCCAAATATATATATAGTTATATACAGTGGTGTTGTGCTAACCGGAACGCTAATTTTTTTTTTACCGGAACGCGTATATATGATTATATAGACATATATATATATATATATATATATATATATATA
>CCAG010019939.1:0-10979 GCA_001077435.1 Glossina morsitans morsitans | reverse complement strand
ATATGGGTTCCATAATGAGCAGCCGCCTACCCAGGATCGGCCCTGTCTATATAATTATATATACGCGTTCCGGTAAAAAAAAATTAGCGTTCCGGTTAGCACAACACCACTGGTTATATATATATAACCTACGTGCCGATAGCCAAGAAACACGTAAGATTTCTTAGAAATATTAATTTTTATGTGATCGGCGAATATATGAACAAAACCAAATAACAAAATTATATTCGGTGGTAACCGATTCTTTTATACCCTCTACAGTGATCCCAAGAAGACAAAACCGATTCTTTTATACCCTCTACTGTGATCCCAAGAAGACTAAATTTTCATGCTCATATGGAGTAAATGAGGCTGATTGTTTTTATTTTTAAAATAAAAGGTTTCCCGTACATGCACGTGGACGTTGTAGCCGTTTAGGGCATTTTCAAATCTCAAATTTATAGGAGATATCTTCGTTTTTGCGAACGCGAGAATGTTTACCGTAGATAACACACAGTTGGACACACGGACATGCTTATGTGCATTCCAAATTTGAAACTGGCCAAGAATTTATATACTTTATAGAGTTTTTGCTGTTTGCATGTGAGCCTTATAAAGGTATTGCAAAAAAATTAAAATGTTTATACACCATAATATGGATAGGCGCGGTCAATTTTTCCCACTTTGCATATGTACTACAGCATCGCCTACCGAATATACGTTCCAGGTTTCATATCTACTGTAGTGTATGAGTAATGAGCAAAAAGCCAATTTTTCATTCTTCTTGAAAAACAGAAATATTTCCAGCGTACGTGGTACTGCAGGCGTGTCCTTTGACCAATTATCACTGTTTCTGTTAAGTTCAAAGTCGATAGCTTAATTTTTGCGGCCGAGAGAATGTTTGCAACAGACATTACGCGTATGGACAGATGGACAGGCGTAAATCAATTCAAAAGTTGATGCTGATCATGATAATATACACTTTGTGGGCTCTCTAAAGCTTCCTTCTGGGCGTTGCAAACGTTTTGACAAAATAAATATACCCCTCATCCGTCGGTAATGGGTATACAAATGGAAAATAATATAAATAGTATTTCGACGTTGACGTGAGAAAGTTGGATCGGATCGATCACATTTTTGCATCTCCTTTCAAACAAATGTTACTACGAAAAATAGGCCAAAATATAACAAAAAGTTCAATTATTAATATTTTATGATTAAAATTGGACCACATCGGTATATTTTTGGACGGCATTTTGTGTGAATGGTCTCCTGAAAAAGAAGTCTTTGTATGGCTTGCGTCTTGCGATAATATAAACAAAGGAAATATGAATAAAGTCTGACAAACGGTGCGATATTTATCTCTTGAAAGTTATGTCTTCTCTCTAGAGAAGGTGTTATCAAATTTTTCTCCAAGTGACCTATCCAAAATCACTTGTAGATCACTTAATATGGTTCGCTTGAAGAATTGATAATAAAAAAGAGTCTTGTATGTACTGTGATATGAAATTTCCATGGATTTTGATATACTTGCAGAAGATTAGATTTGCATTAATAATAAAATAATAATAAGTTGTTTTGCTCTGCAAACCGGTTCCGAGGTTGTCTTGTGACGCAGCTTAGAGTGCACGCTTTCTATAAAAAGCTGAATTATTTATTTAATTGTTTAATTTGCTTTCAACTGCCTTTTCTTTTTTTCTCACACAGGAAAGAAAACTTTAATCAGGATCAAGTTAGACGACAACACATATTTTCCATGTACTTTATAAATATTTAAACACTTCTGCCCTGTTTATATACATACGCATAGGCGTAACGCTTGTGAAAAATTCCGAATTCAATGATACGGCTATTACAGTTTGCATAGCTTTTCAGCTAGAAATTGGAAATAGTTCAACATTTGTTCTTTTGAAAAGCGTCTTCGAAAGCTTCACTCATTGCTGCTAGAGACGTCTGTAAAAGATAATAGCACGCTTAAACATATATATATATAAATAAATATTCATTTTGTATGTATATATATAAGTAATTTTTTTCTCGTTAGTGTTTTTTATAATCATAACTTAATTTTAACAGGCATAGGTAAACTTGAAATTTTACGCTGAACAGCAATACGTTTTTGCGCATATACAAATGCGAACAACTAAAAAAACGTTTATGGTCAGTTTTGCGTGAATTTCAGATCACCATACTTCATACATCAACAAAGAGGTGAGTAATTGAAAATCGCTTTTTCTCTTTGTTAACTATAAAAACGCCTACTGTGGGCAAGGGCCAACGCGATTAAATTGTTCACGTAACTGTAGGGTGTTTTTGGACGCAGTCCATTTGCTGATATTTAATTTCAAAACGTATATAACTGTTCCAGTCTAGCTTCTTAGAGCATTTGTAAAGAATTCAATGGCATCAGCCGATGCATGTTTGTCGAGGTTATAAACGCAACGATAATAAATTTGTCACCGGTCTGTGCCAACATTAAGACGTAGATAACTTATTAGTTTGCCTAATGTAACTTTCTGTGTACTATATGCAAAATGAAAGAATTAATATACCTGCCTTGGGTGATACAAGCTGTAACTGGCACATGTACGTACGTATATGCAGGTTAAAATTGTACGCACAATACGGCGTTCATATATATATGTATATATGTATAACAATATACACGCTAGATTGCATGCATATATAATATAAGTTCATCTCCATGTGTGTGTGTGTATTTGTGTGTGCTCGTTTGTCATATGCAAGCAAACGACCAGGTTTGGCTACTGTGTTGGCTTATTTGCGAAATATGAGACCGGATATATGTAGGCACGTATTCTATACAGGAGAAAATATACTTACATATATGCACACACACATATACACGCACGCACGTACACACACACACACACACGCACATATATACATATATATACATATATATATATATATATATATATATATATATATATATCATTTTGTTTGATAAAAAAGAAGAAAAGAATGGACTGGAGTAAGGGGGGGCGGGGGTAGGAGGGGGAAACCCATTGATATACACGTTGAAGTACAAACATATTTACGCATATGTTCCCGTAGACGTTATCAGTTTTACTAATTCCGAAGATGAATTTATTTATGAATGTACGCATAGGCACACACGCACATACACCATATATGCGCATACATATATAGATGTCGGCACACATATCCCCTCAATTGTCAACGCTCTGTGTTATAAATTACCACCGAGTCTGCCCATCTTTGAATACAAGGTAAAAAAAACAATATAAAGAGACTATCACTTAGAATATTAGGAATAATTTCATAGCGGAAATTTTTGCGTGCACTTATGAGCATGCTTTACAAAAATACATTGTATCTGCTATATGTGTATTCATATGTTCTTATACAGATAGGTTGAAAAATTCCTATCCGCTCGCAGACATGTCGGGAAATAAGAAAGAAACACGTCGTACGTGAATTGACATAAGAAAAGTCAGATGTTAAAAAACAAATGGCATCATTCTAGATGCAAATACGAATGTGTTTACAAGAAGCTGCTCCCGTGAATGTATATATATATACATATGCATATGAACATCACTCTATTCTCTCTGAATTTTTTGCAACAACTACATACATACATAGACATTCTTATATATATGTATGTACGTGTGTATAGTAAGAGCAAATGGAAAGACGAAAAAGAAAGAACAAAAGAGTAAAGCAAAAATCAATTTGTTAGCGTAGAAACCTTCATTCATATTATAATAGCCGTACACTTCATTCATAAAAGCCCAAATGACTCTGCCGCACTCGTCGAATCCCATCTATGAAAGCAAACAGCAAAAAAATAAAAATGAAAAACAATAACACCAACAACAACTAAAGCAAGAATACGAAAATAAAGTCAACACAATCGGTAGCGGGTATGTAAATAAATACATATGTATTCATACGCAGCGCGAAGCTAAATACTGACTGAATATTGTGTAGGCCTTTTATTTACCACCGCAATAACCTTCTCACCGTTCTCCTTAGATTAATAATTCGAAAATAAAACACCACGATACCCGAAAGTTCGAACGCTTCATTTCTAAGATACTTTATAGATACAAACAAAAAAATAAAAAATATATATACGCGCGCGCGCGCGTGCATGTGTGTGTGTGTCTGTGTTTAAATACTTGTATGCACATATGTAAATTCCACTCGTGCTTTTAATATTTGAAACGAAGAATAGTCGTCTCTTTTGAGTAATGAAGCCTGAATTCGCCGTATCTCTCTCCAATCATTTGGTTTGCCGAATTCACTCGCATAGAGCAATTTAAAAAATGTATCTGTTGTGCTAGAGAGTATAAGCAACGATCATAAATTCGGGAAGGAAAAGGTAATTTTATTGCTTCGTTCAAACGTTAGCACACCTTACACTTTAATGTAATATTATTGCAGTTCTATCTGTTTGTGTTTGTGTGTGTGTGTGTGTGTGTGTGTGTGTGTGTGTGTGTGTGTGCGCATGATGGTGTATGTGTAGATTATGGATGAAAATGACACGCGAATAAACATTTGTTAAGTTCAATACATACACGAACACAGGCACACACATTCGTGAAAATACTCATGTGTGTACAATGCATTCATGCAAGCGTTTTTCTGCATTAAGTACTGATTCATTATTACTCGTTGTTGAAACAACGGTGTACCAGCTCTCACTTGCTGACTGAATGACTGAATGACCGAATGATTGAATGACTGAATGGCTGGCTGACAATACCTACCTATATTGTTCGCCACAACAAGCATAATTAACAGCTACTGGTTTTCTGTGCTTTGTTTGTGTAGGGTTGCCAAAAGTTTCTAATGGTGCAGTCTAAAGTTCTACTTGACCTCGATTCATTGAAAATTTTGGCAAACATATCGCTTAGAAAGAATGTTATTCTGTAAGTAAATATGTTTGCACATAATCGCTACGAAACAATGTTTACCTTTGCATAGCTTAATGCGTAAACATGCGCGCACGCACATACACACCTTTGGATAGGTACACACATTCATAAGAGTATATATAAATACGGAAAAACAAACTTTTGCGTAATAGTAAATCAGTCCAGATCGAACTCTTCATAGGGCGAGCCCACTAATCAAAACAAATCAATAAATAAATAATTAAAAGACAAAGGATATATAAAATTTGAACCCAACTTAAACTGGCGAACTGACCACGTTAGCTGACCACGGCCAACGAGTAGGTTTCACTGAATGCGTTGAAGCAGGAAATTTAGCCCAGCATCAAAGCAATTATAGAAAATTTCAAATAAATATTATTTACGTATTAGGAAAGCTTTGAAGGCTATTTAACCTCCTATGGCATACCATACATAAATCTGGATTCTTTACGAATCTGTCAAGCATTTACAATTTTTAATTATAAACCCGGACTTCGTATCAAAATTACTTCCTGTATATATATATATATATATATATATATATATATATATGTATGTGTGTGTGTGCGCGTATGTTTGTGTGCGTGTATTTAGAATTCTTTAGAAGCATTCGCCAAACGTATACCATTAAAGCGTTCGAAATAGCAGTTCTCAGTCATTTAAAGAAAAGCCACTAAAGCAAAAGCGTAAAGTGAAGCTATTCACAAGATATAAATTCGTGCGTACATACAAACATAAAAATATATATGAATGCAAGCAAACACATCTCTTCACTTTATTTTTTTATTTACATTTATATGTATTTATAGCGAACATTTTTTAAAATAAATAAAATTTTACAAACATACATATTTATACGCAGATGTGTGTAGATACATACCGAAATTCATACATGCATGCATACACATATGCGTAACATCTATAGCGCTTTGCTATCCACACCCATTAGAAGAAAACTTGTTCGATATCCGCTACAAGAAAACACAATAATAAAGGCAAACAAAACAACAACAGTGTGAAATCGAAATGCAGTCGACTTATCAGTCGATTTGGCCGTCATTGGTATTGACTCACAAGATGATTTCGCCGCGTTTACAAACAAAATCTAAATTTCATTTTTTATTTATATTTTCTTTTCATTACAACACCTATGTATCTAGTACGTCATCATTATACACAAATCCTTTGTTGTTGTCAGCCCGCGAAAGCGAGTTTCAAACAAACGCATTGTAACCCGCTCTCTGTTTCTCTCCCTCTCTCTCTCTCTCTCTATTTGTCTTCCGCTCTCGGCTTTGCTTTAATTTTGCACCGCTTTCCATTATGTTCAAACAAAATTTTTCACTCTTTCTCCGCAATGTTTGTAATAAATCTTGTACCCTTTTCCGTAATGTTGTCTCAATTGAAATACAAATCGAGTGGTAAAACAGAAGTGAAATATAGGAAATTTGGCAACTCTGCAAAGTTGCTCCTAAGCAGAGTGCAAAGCCAATAACTATCATTAAATGTGTACATACTTAAATATATATATATATATATATATATATATATATATATACGCATCGCATACCCACACATATATTTCTACGTATAATAAACTTTTTATATATTAAATATAAATTCATGTTTACGTGCACACACACGCATACCTGTACGTTAGTACATATATATCTCGTGCGATTATCTGTACGAATGCGAACGTGCTTCTCATGTTTATTCTGTGCTTGTTTATAGACGGCAACTCAGTAGCTATGTAAGGTTCTCTTTTACGAATATTTACGTTTAAATGAATGAAGTTGAAACAAAAAACGAAAACCGGAATACCAGCAACAACAAGAACAATAATAATAACAACAATAATGACAAAAACGAGACCAACAACAAGAATAGCTACAACGAATTCGCTTTCCACCTCTTCTTTCACTCTCCGCATGCTCCATCAGTTCAAGACGGAGTGCGCGCCCACAAGTTGGCATATTTTTAATTTCCGTTTTGACTCGTTTTTCTTTCTTTTATTCAATCAAGAAATGATCAGAACGAAATAAAAACAAGTAACTAAACCGATACGAATACACTTTGACCATCGCTTTAAGATTGACTTTATGTGATATATTATTTTACATACAAATCTGTCCATCTATTAGATACATTGAAAAAATTCTTAATCACAAGAATCCCCGACTAACCGGCAATAGTTTTAAATTTTTTGTGATCTGCTCCTGCAAACATTATCAATTGTTTAAATTTCGACGCGTTACAAATTATGTCATAAACTAAACGTACCTTAGTCAATTTTTTAAACTAAATATTGTCTACATACAAAAAGTGTTATCTACACTTGTGCGTATTTGTCTGCCTATAATTTCATCTGTTCGGAAAATATGAACATTGCCTTTATTCAATATTTTTCTCTTTAGTGCAGTTTATCAATGAATTTTTAATTTTAATTTTTTCTAGATACAGAAGAGTGTATAAGTGTATGTGCATACGTATAAATCAATTTAAAGATGCAACCGACATAATGTGCATGATGAATATTCATATATATACATACATAATAACTACTCTATGTATAACTACTTTATACGTAGAGATTTGGTTGTATGTAAATGCGTTTGTATGTATTCTACGTAATTGGAAAAGTAAATTCGCCGTCCCTGTAATTATGAAATAAAAAACATAATGAGAGAATAAAGATTTCTTTACTCGTTTATTTTAGTCTCTTATTAATTTTAGCGTATATATAAATGGATACTTATGTACATCCGTAGGTGTGTTTTAGTGCATATACATGTGTATATATATATATATTTATACACATGGTCTCTCCGCCTCTCTAAACTCACTTTTGCCGCAATCCTATACGGTATATACTGGTGGGCAGAGAAAATAAGCAGACGTTAGTCGTTTTGCATAGAAATGTACAGCAAAGTAAATTTTACGCTCAGAAATTGAATTTCATATTCTCAGTATTTACTTTGGTCTTCGATAAGAAGTGTAGAGCAAAGTAAATTTTACGCTCACAAATTGAATTTTACTCTCAATAGAATATATTTGGCCATCCATAAGAAATGCACAACAAAGTAAATTTTACTCTCAGAAAATGAATTTTACTCTCAGCAAAGTCAAAAAAAAAGCAACGTGAGTGTCATAACGCTGTTAACAATTTTTAATTTCAAATTTAAAATTGTTGTTGTCTTGGCCACATTTAAAAAAAAAGCGGTGCTTAAAATTTTTGAATTTTATAAATTATTATATATATGTATATATATATATTTATATTTTTATATTATATATATTTATATTTTATAATTTCTTTCCGCGAAAGTTTGTGCGAAATAATATACGTAAATTTATATATATAAATATATATATATATGTATATATATGTGAGAAAAAAAAGTATTAACAGACAATAAATACCTTTACATGCGATTAATTAATTAAAATATATTTAATATAGTTAATATTCAAAAATATTTTTGATGTGTAAATTTTTTCTAATCGTAGAGTTTGTGCGTCTTCAAACAGTACACAAAGGAGGTGAAATGAATTAATCAATAGTTCTTTATTTTCGACACAGTAAAAAAAATAAATTATTGTGATACATACATTGATACTTAATTAAAAAATGTAAAAAAAGCCCCACATAAATACGTATCCATGTGTACATCCAAAGCGGATGGAGTGAAGTGAGTGTGTCGTGTAGCCACGAATTTGTATATTTTTTTCTTCCTATTTTATATACTTACATGCATATATATCTATAATTTGTTCCTCCTATAATCGGGTGTAAGATTCTTAAATATTAAAAAATATATACGATTGTGTTTTTAATCGACGGACACAAGTTAGAGTTGGTTTGTGTGAACGCTTATAGCACGTAATAAATAAATAAACATATATATATGTGCATATATAGAATATATATAGCTACATGAATATATGTATAATCTTATATAAATAAATGTAAATAAATTTACATGCACACATATATAAATATATGTGCGTGCACAAATAGTCGTAAATATATATAATATAAATATAAATATATATAATTAAATACATATATTTATTATCATATGTATATAGTTACAAATAAGTATGCGCATTACATATATATATATATATGTATTATATATTTTAAATATTATATATATATTAAATATACACACACACGTATATAGTTCATGTATTTGTATATACATATATATTGACCACAAATTGTCACGTACGAAAATCGAGAAGCACGGGCGCAGAATTGTGAAAAACAAAAATTCATTCATTGAAAGTTTGCAATTCATGCAAAAGTCGTTTAGTACGATTCGCCACAAAAACATTAATAGCAATAACAAGAGTAAACACACGTATACGTGTAATTATGTATGTAACGATGAAATCAAAAGAAACGTTATTAATAAGAGAATCACTACAGAGAGCAAAGTGAAAAACGAAAAACTTAACGACGGTACAATAAATAAGAATAATAAAAGGAAAGTGTGAAAAGTGCTTTTTTTGCAAAGTTTTTATTTACAAAATCCAAATGTTTCTATAGCTACATAGATACATTAGCAATACACATATATTTAGGTGTTTTCAATTATTAGGTCTGATAAACTTAAAAACAAATTAATATAAGAGTTCTCTCGTGTTCCATGTTGGAAGAGCAAAAGCACGGCGAAAAGAACATTACGATGTAAAAGGAAAAAATTAAAATAGCAAGGAGATGAAAGAGAGAAATAAAATGCCAGTTGCCGGCAATTCGCTTTTGTCATTTACCATTCTCACTCTGTTCTTTTCTGCTTCTCTGCATACATGGACTTATATGAATTTTGAACCCAGATGATAAATGTCATCAATTCAACGATCCCCTGATAACCATTAAAAACGTTTTCGACAAACCCCTGATAAACGTCATTTAATAACAAAGTTGTTCAATTTCTCTCTGCATTAATATATTTTTAAACACGAATGAGAATTCTAAGTGAGTACACTCACAGGCAGAAGACGTTTGTTCTCTTTTTTTGTTTCATTCTTTCTCAAGCACGTTGAATGTTGTATTATGTTTGATAGTTTTGTTTGATTCAAAATAGTTTAGTTTGAACCGGTAAAACAAAACGAACAAGAAAATTTGCTGCTATCTCTCTTTGCATTGGTGTAACCAACAAACAAAGATTTTTTAAAATTTTTTTAGTAGCAAAAAAGTAGTCGAAGAGGGTACATGGCGCTTGGTTGGATTGTTTTTCGCCTGAAAAGAGTTTTGAGCAAGTGCGAACAACGCACAAAACCGAACACGTTAACTAAGCGAGATATCATCGGATCACATAAAAGCAACTGAAAAAATTCGAAAATGTAACTTAAAACAAATTACAAAACATTTACGTACAAAAGCATAGCGTGAACGTCCTGCATTTGTTTTTTTTATTATTATTTATTTTTTATTTTCTGGGTGTTGTTTCATTCAATTACACTACTTAACCAAATACATATTTACGCTTGCATTCATTAACGCATATACCTATTTAAAAAAACATTTGAAGAGGAAATCAAAGAAATAATAATAGTAATAAGAAAAAAAGAAAAATATTTAAAAAAAAAAAATGAAATAAAAACGATCACTTGTTTCTCTTTGGTTCAGGCTCGCGCTCTTTTAGTGTTGGGTCCGCCGTCACTACATGCTGATATAGTGAAATAGAAAATTTTAATTGAAATTTCCGAGAATTATCTCAATGCATTCAGCAAAAGTTCATTCAGTGCCTAAAAATAATATTTTAAATAATCAATCACACAAATCTCAAATTAGAAAGAGAAGAGAGAGAAGAAAGAAAATTGAAGATACCAAAAAAAAATATTCGCAATAAAGCAGCATGTGTGTGTGATAAAGTGAGAATCGTTTTGTGAATGAAAAAGAAAAATTTAAATACGAAAATCAGAAAGCAGAAGAAAAGAAATTCACGCATTCCGGATTACATAAATTGTGAAAAAATAAATATAAAAAAAAAAGAAAAATTAAACGAAGAGAACGGAAAAGAAATTAAATATCAAGTACACTCACATGCACACACACACACACAC
>CCAG010019938.1:0-16187 GCA_001077435.1 Glossina morsitans morsitans | reverse complement strand
CACACACACACACACACGCAAACCAATAAATAACTCAAAAAAGAAAAAAAGAAAAGCCAAGAATATATATATATATATATATATATATACATATATATATAAACATATGTATGTATGTATGCATGTATATATGTACATATATACATACATATATACATATATATATATATAAAAAAAATATATATAAATATATGTATATATAAAAAGCAATATCATCACTTATTTCCTGTCTGTAAAGATCTGTGGATTATTATTGCTTTCAAAAATTGTTGAAAAGAAAGAAAAAAAGAATTCGACATTAAACACAAATACACTTGTAAAGTATTCTGGGAATCTTTTGTGCGTGCATGCGTATGTGCGTTCGCAGATACATGGGTACATAAATGTCTACGATCTATTAAAAAATCGTTTACCTTTACTTTTACGGAATCAATTTAAAAGATAACTTAGACCGCAGTGACATACACGGATTACCATTTAACTGCATATAAGCAAGTAAAAGACGACTGCTTGGATTGCTTTTGAAAATCAATGTAAGTTTGAGGTTAATTATTTATATATGTGCATGTGTATATGCTTGCTTACATATATGCATACATAAATACATGGATTGTCACATAAACACAAGTAATTAATATAAATAACACTTTTTCGTTGGTTATAAGTTTAAGTCAATTTTCTGTCGAAGATCATTTTGTTTTCATCTTATCCCTGCAGACCCTGCAGTCAAATGTTCTGAAAATTAACATTCATGTATATGCGTATTTATTTACGGACGCACGTATATATATATATATATATATATATATATATATATATATATCCCAAGGCCAAAATAAAAATTTAAATTTAAACGGGAAATTTCCAATTAGTAGCAGTAGTGAAATATTTAATATCACACACAGAGCGGACATTATTTTACTTTAACAGGAAATATAATAAATATGTATGTATGTGTCTATATGAATGTTTTTTGTAAGGTCTACTAGCTTATTAAACATAACTACATATGCATATGTGTGTGCAGATAAAATACATACAAACAAATTTTTATTCATTGATAAACTTACAAAATTTTTCTTAAAATTTTCTTTCTAATTAAATAAATATTAGCACAAAAATACGTGGAATATGTATAAACATTGATGTGATTATGTACATATCTACATGTGCAAAACTATGCCTATTAATTTACGTATATATGCATATGCATATATATGTATATATATATATATATATACATATACATATACATATATACATAAATATACATATATATATATATACATATACGTATGTGTACATGACAAAAACAATATATATATATATATATATATATATATATACGTTAAGAAACAATTCGTTCATTGACGTCTTTAAACAAAATTAACAATAACGACAACAAAAGCAACATGAATAATGGATATAATGTTTATTTTAATGTTGATTATATTAACATATGCGTATAAATGTGTGACGGCTGACTTCGACCGTCATAATTATTGTAAGTAGTAAAGACTGACAACACTGTAAGTATATACGTGGTTGATACAAAACAAATTTAAAAAAAAAAGGTGTGGAATGTTGGTGGCGGGAGGGGGGGCGGGAGGGAACTGAGCAAGCAGTACATTCATGCGCGTTTATTAAATGCGAGTGCACATCAGGCTGTATGCATATTTAGATGAATTTTTTTTTTGTTTTTTTTTTTGCATTTATCAGATAAATGCATAAACTATATTTATGATACTTGTGAGCACACCAACGTACCTTTAAAAGAAAAGAAAAGGAAAGCAGAAAAACACAAGACCTTTGAAGATAGGCAAGCAGACAAGGTATGTGGTGCATACATGTGCAACGAATTTTCAAAAACAAAATTATATTCGCGTTAAAAATTTATACTTGAGTGAAAGACTGATTCAGCTAAATTGGACCGCATTATTTTTTGCTGCATATCATAGGGGTGGATGATCCGCTATCTGTCATTTTTGCAAATCAAACACAAAAACAAAAGCAAGAACGATAAATACGTTAATGCAATTATAATTTCTATAGGTTCCTTATTGCCAAGTCCTAATCTCTATAACTCTCTCTCTCTCTCTCTCTCTCTCTCTCTCTGACTAGCTTTTAGTTTAATGACTTAATCAATGGAATATGAAAAAGTATTATGAGCTAAGAGTCTTTATTTTCCAGTTGCCGGCGTATTTGTTTTTAAAAGGCAACCCGAGAGAGCCTTAATTTTATAAGTAGCACACGGGATAATCAATTTAACATACGTCCAAACAAGCGGGGATAAGACGACAGAATTTTGAGCCGCACACAAACAGAATTACGAAAAAAGTAAAAAAAATAAAATAAAAAATAATCGGCATCGTTGTGTCGGCCATAGTAGAGTTGGTGAGGACTGCGGTGGCGATGACAACTGCACACTCACTTATACAAACATAAAGACGCAATGGCAGAAATAACTTTTCGCGCAATGAATTTAAAATAGTTGCATTTTCCTTAATATACAGGATAAAAATAGAAAATGCAGAAAAAAGGAAAAAAGAACAAATAAATAAACGAAAATATCGCCTACATTTAGAAATATTTAAGCAGAAAACTACAATAAACAACATGTTGAGAGGGTATAGCGCTAAATACGATGGTTCGGTTTAAAACGAATTTCAAATGCAATGTGTTGGACAAAATCAACACAAAGAGAGAGAGAGAGAGAGAGAGATATGAGCCAGTTTTCACATTTAATTGAACAACAGATTATAAACGATATCGGTACAAATTCATTTCATTACTTTAAGCATCGTTTTATGCGTCCAGGAAATGCAAATGAAAGTCTCCACAGAGCATACGTTTGATTAGTAGTAAGCTGCTTAGCAATGCTTCAGCCTAGCTGTAATTGGTATGAAGACAAATTTTTTCTAATTCATTGTAAGGACTTCCCCCCCGACAATAGAAAATCAATTTTGTACATGAAGTAAAGTAATTCCCTTTAAATCAAAAAATTAACATAGTGACGTGTAATTCGTTGTTGATTCCTTCCGCCTTCCTTTAAAGCGGCTTGTCCGAGCCTTTTTTTGCAACTCTCATGTGAAGCTATTTGCTGGGATCAGGCAGAGACCACGTTTCGGTGCATATACTTACTTATTTTACATTAGTTCTTCATGAATTTTTGAACAAAAAAAGTTCATTTCATATCGTCCCCAATCGCGCTGTTCTCCTCTGTCCGATTACTGTTTATATTTTCGAATTTCAAAAACCCAGTCCAACTATATATTATTTTCATAACGGTTTGAGAGATGAGTGGAATTTGTAAAAAATTCATTTTAAAATTTTTAGATGAAACAAATTAGGGGTTTTTCGGTGTATTATGCGGTTTACCATGAATGTCAATTAGGATATTGCCAACCCAAAAAAAAGGAAAGAAAAAATCTACTCGTATGGATAAATCTTACTATCTTTTGACCGTAGCAACCCACACACACACGCAAACACACATATGTATATATACGAACAAGTGAAGTGCTTCTATTAGCAACAAGGGCAGTACGCGTAGATGCCATCTTCCGTGACACGGCGTTTTTTACACATTCTTTTATGTGTTAAGCGATAATTGGAGTATGTGCACATGGGGCCCTCAATAATTATTATAACGCATAAGAAAGTAAAGGTACTTTGCCGCATGACTATCCCGAGTAGGCAAAGTATGGCGACTAAAAACTCAATGGTCGCGGGTTTTCAAATCTCAAGCGTGGTAGAGTTTTCAGTCACAAGCGAGCATACGATCTTAAGTTATTCGGCAAGCCCTTAAATCCATACTTTGTAAATTTATTTCCAAAATATATAGACATAAATAGATAAAAAAGCATTAAAGGTACTTCATATATTGCGTCTATGCATAATTCGAGAACAGAAGAATAGTCTACTAAGTCTTCTAAAAGAACAATAAATGTCAAAATTTTAAAGCAGTGGATTGATTAATACTAAAGTCGAATCGCCAAGCCTTAAGCTCTGGTCTCAGAGAATGGCAAGCAATGTCAAGATCGATTTCTCGCGAAAGCAATTGTTCAGATCATATCGTAAGCACCAAAAATTCCCCGGCACCATTTGCTTCGTACACGACGACCAATTTTTTTCGATCCGTATATAATGCATTTTTGCCATTTTGCTCGGATGCGAAGAAGTGTAAAGCGTATACAATATAGATTTCCCTCCTTCACATTGAAAGCGTAATTAAATGTGAAAAAGTCATTTCACTTTTGAAATACCATATCCATTCTTTTCGTTCGGCAAATTTTTATATAGTCATCTTTTTCTGATATTTGCAAATAAGTGAAACTTGGCAGCACAGCTATGGAAATGAGAAAAGGAATTACAAATAAGGGTCGCCTAGGCTTCCTATAACGATTACAGCTGAATAATCGGGTGCGTTATCATGAACGCCTTACCTATCGGAAAACACCGCTTCGTATTCTGTCTTTCCGTGATAATTCTCAATGCGAAGTAGCTTATCGTGCTCTCCTGATGCGTGCCCTGACTAAGAATAGTCATTGGTGTTTACACGGCACGAATCTTTTCGATAAAAGCAAGGGCAAAGGTATCCTTATCAATGCAATTAAATCGCTTCATATTCTTCCGACAATAATTGAATGCTCAAACTACTATTGGACGTGTAATCCAACACTACTTTTTTAATAATCAATTTACCTCAGTCGACTTTTGGTGTAATGAAGCAATTACCGAACTCTCTGGTAACATGTATTTCATTATTTTTATTGCCTAAAGTAAACATTTCTACCCTGGTTCCTGGTTTTTGCACAGGAATTTCTCCATAATGTTTTTTGCGGATGGAAAATGGAAAGAAATTCTCCCCATCTCTGAGTCATTTAGAGCTTTCGTAAGGTACGAAATCGATTCGAATCAATGATTATGTCTTATTGTTCGACAAGTGAGGTACCACGCCCACATACTAATTATAGATAAATGATTGGTGTGGCTATGACTGCGTTTATCAATAATTCCTGAGACGAAAGAAGGAAGACACTTCTTTTTTTTTGCGCAAAATCGGATTTTATTCATTAATATAGCCCCCGTTTAGGAGCGATGCAATCAATTTAACGCTTCTCTCACATTTTGTAGCCACTTTTTTGTAGAATTATTTCGCAAGGCCGCCCAAATGCGGTTCAGTGTCCGCAATAACCTAAAGAGTGTCCTCTTCTCAAAATTTCGTGTTCATCCTCTGATTAGATCCACGACCGATTTCTGAAAATATTGGAATAAGATTAAAATTTTTTTTTAAAACGTTTACCCCTCATGTCGGCCGCCTGCACGTTTTTTAAAAGTATACATAATGAAATTCAGGAGAGATTTTAGAACTTCCAAACAATATATATTTTTTGTTAGAGTTAGTGTTGAAATTGAAAACTGCGGCTGTCTGCTGTCGAAGATAAAAGCGAGATTAAAATCCATTACCATCGAATTATTCATAAGATCTTAACTGATAAGAATGCTAGCTGCATTCAATTTTGGGGGTCTGCTGTTAAACTTTGTTTATTTATAAAAAGTATTTAAAATCGGTTATTTACTTTCTTAGAACGAGAATGTTGACGATATCTGCCACGTGGTTTAACTGAGAAGAAGAGAAAGCTTTCAGTCGCTTGCGTCTGCATACACAATTGCATATATTTATATATATATATATATATATATATATATATATATATATGCAAACACACACGCACATATTTATATACAATATATATTTATATATAATATAATATGAATATATTGAGTGCGTATGTATGTATTTATATATATATATAAGATTATATTGTATATAAATATATAAATATATTTATATTATATTGTATATAAATACAATATGTATGTACATGTAATTTTGCATGTATCTAAATACCACAAACACTATTCTATGTAGATATTTATATATATACATGCATACATATATGCATTCGTCTGTCTTTTCGAATGCTAGTCTGATTGGCGACGACTGCAGAGTAGCAGAAAACATGTGATTTTAATTTATAAAAATTTCAAAACCTTAGTAAGAAAGAAAACAAAATTAGCTAAATTTAAATTGTTGTCAATTTTAAATATTTTTAAGATCTATTTTAAATACAACAGCCGTGCATGCATAGAACACAAAAAAAAAAAAAAAGAAAACAAAAAATCCAAGTTACAAAGAAAAAGAGCGAAAAAAAAGGAAAAGCAAAGAAAAGCAAAGACAGAAAAATGAAAACAAAATAGATAAATAAGAAAAACTTCCAATGTAGATGCTATGGTATATATGCTTCGGCATGTGTGTGCATACATATTAAACACAAGCAAACTATCGCAAGCCGCGATAAATAAATGAAAGAATGAATAACAAAACAGAGAAACATACATTCATTCATATATTCATGCAAACACAACGTGCAAACAAGTTTTGCATCTTTATTTTGCAGCGTAAGGAAGTCCTAAATGCATGGATGTATGAGCGTGTGCGTGCGCGTATGTACGCATGTATGTATGCATGTATGTATGTATTTACGTGTTTGATGCGTTTGTAGGTATGCTCATGTACCGAGAATGAAGATAGGAAGGAGGAAGCTTCACGTAGCTAAAGTCGACTGTTGGTCATCTCGCGCTCTTCTAAATAAAGAATATTGTCCATGTTAAGCCGTCAGTGATTAGAATTCCAGTCGGATGCAATAACAACAAAAAATAGATGTATAAACATTCGACTTAACAAGAAGTTCGCCGTTTTTTTCCAAATTTTTCAAACTTAATGATGAACTCAGTCCGCCTTCGCTTGGCGACTGAATGAATGACGGTGTGTGTACGAAAACCTCATAAATCTGTGCCGTTAAAACGTATATGCGCGTACTCTTTCTTCCTATACTAGTGCGAATTCATTTACTGATCGTTTTTTTTTTTTTTTTAATCTTAAATTTTATTTGTTTTAGATAAAAGCGTATAAATTTATATAAAGAATTACTATCATAACTAACAGTTCAGGCTTTGGCTACGTACCTACGAACGTAAAGGCAACTATAAAAAACGTGTTCGCCTAAAAAGGAAACATTGACGAGTGTGAGTTACATGTAAATATTTCATTAACCAAGAAAGTTGTGGTATTTCACAAGCGGAAACCGTCTATGTACTTGTAATAGGTATATTTACACGCACAGCCATTTACTTATAGTTTGAATTTGAATCTATATGAATACGTACAAGTACATACGTACATAAAAGTAGTTGCGGATATCCGGTCATAAACATAACATACACACACACACACACATACACACATATATATATATATATATATATATATATTTTTTTTTTTTTTCGTTCTTCCCCACATATGTCCGTATATATATATATATATATATATATATATATGGTACGCCTTCGTCTGTTTATAGTTTTACTTAGTACTTTATATACGATATATACGTGCGTATGTATACCAATAAGGTGTACACGGAAAAGGTAACCCCCACGTAAAAAAAAAATATATATTATAATAATAATAAATAAATAAAATTTCAATTAAATACGTTTTTATGCCTTTTAGAAAACTAAAGTTGGTTTTTACATTTTTAATTAGCTGAGTTATTCGATTTCACTTTATGGCCCTTGCTCTAACACATTATAACCGCAGCGATTATTATCTTTCGGCTCATAAAATACCGAATCCCACTAGAAATGCGTTAACTGAATTCATAAGAGGAAATGAAGAAAAAAAAAACGAAAAAAATGATATTTATTGAAAACAAGACCAAGCAGTTCATTCAATTACATATAAACTCATTTAAGAGTGTGTGTACATAAGTGATGTGTGTGGTGTATGATTTTTCAAAGATGTTTGTAATAACCCCTGACTGAAATTGAAATTGGGATAATTTCGAAAACCTTCGTTAATGTGAGTTGTAACTGTATAAAGTGAAAAGTATTGAATAATTTTTTTGATTATCGAAGTCATTATAACGAATTGAAAGCCTTCTCTACTAACATTACAATTCAAGCGTTTTCTCATTCTTTTCCATGTCACTAATTTTGAGATACTTGATGGTTGTTGACGAACACCTAAGATTCGTCTAATCGTTGAAGATCGCTTTGACATTGCACACAAACCTTGACGGCGAACAAACATCGTTACGCTATATTTCCTGCAATAATTCTAATGTATTTATTTATTCCTTTCTGGATCCACAATATATATGTGTTAAGTCGAATAAAGACGCGCGTATTTAGATTAAAGACTTGTTAACACCTATGACATCAATCGGAAGCAATAGCAAAGTTCAAGACAAACAATTCACAATAAGTCGGAACAAGCGAACACGTAAGCCTAAGTGGCTATAGATTCGTGTACAACTGCTCAAAAAAGTTACGATGCGGCCGCACTGGGATTTGAACTCACGTACATCCACTTTATAGCCATGAGTATTATCCTCTCGGCAATGCGCTGGCCCCGGAAGAATTGAAAGCGAAAACTTGTCTTGCCTATCGGAAGTGATTTATAAAATGTCGCAAGCGAATATTTATTCTCCCGGACGTTTTTCTCGCTTTGGCTGTCCAGTCACATATACCGTCATGCTGGAATTTGATTATTGCAGAAATGGAACTCGAATGCTAATCTAATCAGTTACGTCAGCATTTCGACTTGTGTTTTCTCCCATATTCACAAACTCAGCCGCTTTATGCTGATTAAGTATAAAAGTGTTTAATGGGATCACGTTCGGATAAATTTACATAAGAACAAGATTTCCATTTTACTTCCTCAGAAGATTTCTTTTACTTATAAGATAGATTTGCAAAGTGGCCGCAGGGACAGTCACATATTGAGAAAGGCCCTTATATATTCGATATATCCAAGGCATCTGCAGTAATACCGCTTATAATCGCAATAATCTCTTTACAGTCCGACAACATTAGCATAATTTGTGATTCGTTTAATAGTCGAACAATGTCGAATTTGTAAGTGGCTCGACGTTCGAAACGGAAAAAAGAAAGCAACAAACCATCGAACAAGGAGAGCCGCCTGACGAAATTCTAGAGGTCAGTTTGGTCCGCTATGTTTGCTGTATTTTTAATAATAGTTGAACCCTGTTCTCGCCTTTCTAAGCCTTTGTCAGCTCATTGCTTTATGCAGCTACACGTATGCTTAAGTGAACATTACACAAAATTTTTCTTAAGATGAATTTTCTCAATTGATAGTTTCCTTCATGAGCTGCTTGAAATTTTTGTTATCAAAATTCTATACATTTGAAAGTTGTTGTTGCTGTATTAGTTAACTAAGTGAATATACGTGTATATATATTAACTTACTTATAAGTATATAAACTTAGTTATTCATGCTGATGTATGTGACTAATCACTCAGAAACCCATACGTGCAACATAGTGATAGTGATAGGGCCGAACGAGGTGAAGGGAGAGAGAAAAATAGGAAGTGTCTGAAGCCTGATAGAAATGTGCCCGTTCAGCTAGTGTTACGCCTTTACTAACCGGGCAGGCGCTCATTATAATCACAACCACACTAGTAATCGTAATTAAAGTATTACCACACGCCGTAGGAATTCGAGCCCCTACGCCCACTACACAGTCGCGCTTCTTCAGTACTTGGCAATGCGGTAGCCTATATGTTGCGAAACGTTGGCAAGATTTATATCTAAGACAAATGGTTTGGTTAGATCTCAAAAATAATAATCTGGGCCAAGTGGGAGTTTATGTAAGCATTTCCACTCTTGCGGTTATATATTCTAGATTACCGTCTGCGACAGAGTTTTTGTCAGTTAGTAAGTTATCTCTATGTAAACATTATCTAAGATGCAGGGAAATTAGTCGGAAATAGGAAACAATCGTTGCCAGTAGGAGAAGGCCAGGCATGGTTTTAATGTACATTCTGTTATGGTGGAGAGTATACCATCAGACAGACGCTCGGTAGGGTAACCGTAATCTGAAAAAATTTCACCCACTAAAAGTGTTTATAGCATTTTTTAAAATCTATTAATTTTTTAAATGTGCACACGCAGTCATTGCGCTCGTATGGAAAGGAAGTGGACATATGTGCGTGTGATTAAATATGTTGAGGAATACGATGAGACGACCAATCGATCATAATCGAAAAATCTTTGAAAATAAATACCTATAGCACAGCAGTGCATGTAAAAAACTGAAGAAAAATATTAACATAAAGAGGAAAAACAACAAGAAAAAACGCAACCACAATACACCCACAATTTGTGACGTCATATCCGGCACTCAGAAACCAACAAGAAAAAGAAAAAGAGAAAATAGAAAAAGCACATACTATACAAATTGTCGATCCATTCAAACGCGATGTACACGCCATTCACTGTATATGTTCGTATATCTATATGTGAATATATTTTTATGAGAGCAGCACACAACAACAACTATCCAATACATGTTCGCTCATTTGTGCCCGAAATTAGATTAAAATTTTTTAAATAAAATAGTTCACATATATATATATATATATATATATATATATATATATTACACACAAAAAAAAAGAAAGAACACTCAAATTTATCTATCCCTGTGGCGTATAAAGGAAAGATAATTGCATTTGTATTTATAATCGTTTCGGTCTTGCATTCCAGCTCATGCATCCAATAAGTCATTGAAGTCAAGTCAGTATCGAATCAAATTTTGACAGCAAAAACCTCTCCTTGCTTCGATCCCTTGTGGCAGGCATTAGCTGGCATATAATCCTTTTATACCTCTTACCATGCCCCTTCGAATACTGCGGTGATGACAATTATTTAAAAATTTCGGCAAAAACTATTTTATCAAAGACATGAAGATCAACTTACTTCGATGGTTACAACTTAAACAAGAACAGTGTTAATTAAATGGTCATTGGCGTATAAATTTAAAGAAAGTCACCCAAAATCGGTTACTAAGACAGGAAAAACTTGGACCTCATGCATGAGATTCAAAACTTCTATTGCGCTCATTAGATGCTGTGTAGTGATTAAAAGAAGTGCTCTGAAGATGCGATCATTAAGCTTTAAGTGTTTTCAACCGCGTAACTGGCCTTTCTATCGATCCATCGATTTAATTAAACCGAAAAAATGTCATCTGCTTTCGAATAGGGTTTTTTTTTTTTTTTTTAAGAAAAGATCACGCCATTAGAAAACCAGCAACAAAAGCTTTTCAGTCCTGAATAGGTGCAATTAATAAAACTTTCGTCCTATCGTCCTGATTCGATCTTTAAAAACTATTTTCTTCTTCTTGTTTTCGTGAGAACAATGCTCGACGCCAAAAGAGGCAGTTCATATTCTGGGGAAATCTGAATCGTTAAAAAAAGAATACCAGGAATGATGGCCTCGGCGTATCGAAAATTTTGTAGGAGCGATTGTTTTGAAAAACCATAAAAGATTTCGACTGTTCTCTATATGTTGTTTGAAGCTTTTTCTTTTTGTTTTAATAGCTTGAGTCTATGTTTAAAATGCGAATGAAACAACTGAAATGACATCATACGTAAGGTCAAAGCAAGCAAGCATAGAATTAAAGCTCGTGCGAAAGGACCGCATATTTAAGGGCCTTTTCTTGAAACGGTTGCCACGAGTTTATTTTGCTGAAAGCCCCAAACTGCAATGCCACTTTCATGCTTTCAAACTCGCAAACCCGGAATATTAAAAAACGGCAACACTGGAATCTTTCTCGCGAAACATCTGGAATGTAAGGGACTTTACGGCAAACAATATTGCCGGCACAAATTTCAGTCCAAAAAAAAAGCAAAAAACCAAATTTATTATTTTTGAAAAACAGAGGAAACAGGAAAACGTTTGCTGATCAAGTATATGTATACTTGGGGGTGTCTCTGAAGCTTCCTTCTGGGCGTTGCAAACGTTTTGATAAAATGAATATACTCCCCATCCTTCGGTGATGGGTATAAAGCGAAGTTCGACATCATTCTGTCAAGTTTACTAGGTTTCGTTTATTTTCATATTAACAAGTGAATATTACGTTGTTTTCATGTAAGGGCCTTTTACATGAAAATCGTTATTGGAAGGTGATCACAGCGTTGCCTGACATAGTCCAAACTTAGTCCATTCAATTTCCTTGTTAATGATATCATCATACTTTACCTATCACCTTCATGTAGAACTATAAATTAGATTTGGCTGCCATATAGAGACTTATTTCTCATTAAAGCCCTTACATATAGTAGTAGTATCTGAAAAATAAACCTAAGCGATCCACATTTGTTACGATTCATATTTATATCTACTTACTATTTATAAACCACTCTTCGTCGTGAAATATTGACAATTAGATCCTTATATCATATCGAAATTTAGTTATCATAGAAATGGTTAAAAAAACTTCGCTACTCGATCCAAATTTTTCAAATTTTTTTCTTGTTAATACGTAGCAATTTTCCCACATAACGGCATTTTCAAAATAACGCTCTCTATAGAGTGTGGTCCCAAACGGGGTCCATTCCAACCTATTTTCGACAGCGGACAGGGTTTAGTTAATTGCCACTTATAGATTAAACATAAAAGTACGTCCCACATACAGATAGATAATGAATCTGAACCAATATAAAAGATGAGTCTACCCCTACAAAAGATAGTTTTCTCGTATCTCGATCCAAAGTAGCTGTCCCCTTTAAGCATATATATCCAGCTATCTGATGCGCCAGATAGAAAGCACATTATATGTGTTGAAAATGCATACTAGACGATTGGACGTATCGTACGTATTGTTACGTACAATATTTGGTATTTGTTGGTTTTAGAAAGGATTCTCAATCAGGTCAATTTCATCAGGTGTATTTTTTCACAAAGCGGCTATTCCCTTAGGCGAAACGCATTCAATGAATGAGTGGGTTTCAAAATCTGTCGCATTTTAAATGTTAACTTCGGGCGAAGAGCACTATTTATAAAAGTACGAGGTCTAGTTAACTCATAATTGGCTGTAGAAATGGTGTACTTCGATTCTGTACGATTGTGTGCCCAAGTATTTGCATTTGTGCGTGAACTGTGTAGAGTTGAAATACTTTGTAAAACCTGCTGTACTTGCTTTTAATGATAATCATTTTAAACTTAATCGAGCTTATTTGTTTTTTTGCTTATTCCCTTTTGTTTCAGGAAGCGATTGTTCCCAATTTAAGATTGGCCATAAAAAGAACAAATACGTGAAGAAAATATTTCTACTATTGATTATATTTCTGAGGTTTCGCTTGTGTTGTGTTAAAAGGAGGATGACGGAAACTAATAGTCCCTGGCAAAACGTACAAGGGGATTGAAGTTTCCGTAATTAAAAATTTGCTCAATACTACATGGATCGCAGAAATGGCGGCGATCCTTTGGCGCCTCCTCGGCCCCCTAAATTACTACCTCGAGTTCATCGTCCTAGGGCTCCAGAGCCAGCGATGTTGAGTGAATCAACAGCAACAATAACATCAACCACATACACAAGAACAACAGCAGCAGATTCTGCTATATTAGACACACCTCAATGTACAAATCAAACACAATTAAGTAGGAATAATAACAACAATTTGAGTCAAGAGCAACAACGGCATCATAATAGTATTAATAGTACATCATCGACTGAATTAGCACTACCACCAGCAACAGTAGCAAGTAGAGCAACGGCAACAGCTACTATAGCAACGTCATCATTACCACTTGATAATAGCATTAAATATAATAATAATAATAATAATAATAATAATAATAATAATAATAATAATAATAATAATAATACGAATAGTAGACATAGTTACAATAGCAACACATATAATATTAGTAACGTTGAGCCAACGCCGTCGCTAATACTACAGCATCAACTGGATGATTATCAAATTCATCATTTAACGTTCCTGCCTCAACGACCGCCTAGCTTGAGTAGGAATAATAGTCACGTCAGTTCGTCGTCATCCACATCGTTAAATACAGTTAGTAACTCCTTTACGCGCAGAAGACCACCACCGTTATTGGTTCCCGAGGCGACGACGGTCCCATTGCTTACTATTACTGGCAATAGTAGCAGCAATAGTAACTTTCTTAGTCATTTCCATAGTGTCGAACCAGTACCTACTTCACCAGTCACGCTGGCGCAACCTCGACCTGAGTCTGAACGACTCGCTAATGAGTATGTGGATACGCCTCTGCGCACAGCGCAACAGTTGCAAACAACGTCACGCACCCAACATCCGGCTGGCGAGCATAACAATGGTCAAACGACGACGCATCATTTGCTACTGTTACCGCAGCGAGAATTGCGACAGCAGCAGCAACAACAACAACAGCACCAACATTCGAACCGTCTGGCGGAAACTGCAGGTTCAGTCAACGTTTCGACGAGAATCGATGGAACGGATGGATTCCTACATTCGCACCAGCAATATAATATCCATAAAGCACCAGTGCATTCGTCGCCGAGCGCGATAATGAGGCCGGGTAAAATATCACCAACAAATCTTACAACACCCGCCATCCCATCAATTACTCAGCCAATCACAAAACAACCCGCCTCGTCAACCAATTACAATAACACGTGCAAATTTGCAAAAGAACTTCCAGCATTAGATGATTTACTCGACTTACATAATATCGCAACGGGTATCTCAACACCACAAGGCATTGTATCGGCTGTTAGTGGGGCGAGTCCACTAGGTGCACCTATTATCATTGCTGGCAATGGCAGTGAAGGTCCATCTTCACTTAATCCCATTACGTGTCCGCAATGTGATCGTTGTCGTTGTGAACAATGTCAAAGCCCTCGTCCGCTGCCACAGACTTGGGTATGCAATAAAACCTGTCTCTGCAGTGCAGAATCTATCATTGACTACGCATCATGTCTATGCTGTGCAAAAGCACTTTTCTATCATTGTGCTCGAGACAATGACATGGATTGTGACGACGGCTCTAGCACACCTTGTGTGGACAATCCGTGTTCATGTGGTCCTTACAAAAGATCGCAAAGGTGGGGCTGGCTAAGCGCATTATCGCTTGTATTACCATGTCTATGGTGTTACTGGCCAATGCGTGGCTGTGCAACTATTGGCGAAAAATGCTACGGTCGATTTGCTAGACGAGGATGTCGATGTCAACAAATCGGTTCAACATCAAGTATGCTACCCATCACGTCGCCGCTTTCGGTTAATGGTAACAATGTTTTGATATTAAGCAATGCGGCCACCATGCAAGCAAACAACAATGCCACCTCAAAATCTGTGGATCATCACAGTGACTGTAATGCCAATGCAAGTCGAATTCTACGTAAAGGCGATCTAACACCAGAAAAGCGTTTACTCGACTCCAGTGTCGAGTATTAACGCCAAATCCTAGGCTACATACGTATAGCAGCATTTACGCGTAAACATGCTAGAACCACCCGCTCAACTTCGAAACGTTGTGTCTATGAAGAGCATGTCATTATCAAAGAAACAAATAGTAATAAATGAATAAATATATAAATATATAAAATAAAAAACAAAACAAAAAAATTAAGCTCGAAAACAATATTTCTTGCGTTATCAATCAGAGAAATCTCTTTTTTTCAAAGAAGCATACATTTGCATTATTATTTTTGAAATAATAGTAATAATAATAACAAGAGCGCAAAACATGATGATGATAAAGAAAAAGGGAAAAACATGTACGTACATCTCTGATCGATCAGAGCGATACAAGCAGTGAAAACGGAGCGATATGAACTTTGAAATATTATTTGAAACTGGCAGCAGTAGCAGTAACAGCAGCACTATTTTGTTAAAATGCAGACGTACAGGGTATTAACATAAACGAATGGTGGATTATAATAAAAAGCAACTAAGAAGGTCAAACGGAGAATGAGAGGAAGAGAGCTTTCAGCGGGCAATGAGGCGGCGATCTGATAGAATAAGCCATACATCAGCGCAGCGCCTTGGGGCAAGACAAATGATCGCAAAACATTTATTACTGAACTAACTGAAAAATATAACAGCAAAACCATTTCAAAATACATTAAAACTATAAATGTTATATAAATATAATTAATTAATATTATTAAATATTATTATGTGTATATGGATTAAAAAAGCAAAACAAACACGAAACATACATACATACATACATGCATACATACATACACACACACACACACACACACACACACACACACACACACACACACACACACACACACATA
>CCAG010019937.1:0-16340 GCA_001077435.1 Glossina morsitans morsitans | reverse complement strand
ACATACATACATACATACATACATACATACACGTACATACATACATACATTAAATAAAATAACCAAAGACTGCAAACAGATAATTATTAATAAATAATTAAAAATGTTATTTTTAAAAATAAAGATGAAAGCAAAAAAAGAGGAAAAAACAACAACAAAAATAGAGCAACAGAATTAGTTTTTATTATATTTTTTTTAATTTTTTTTTTTTAAGTCATTTTTCAATACTTATTTTGAGTTATCCTAGAAATTCCTAGCTTTTTTTATTTAATTCTTTTTTCCATTTTTTCTTTATTTAAAAATTTTTTTTTCGTTTGTTCACTATCTAAGTCAAAAGTTATAGCCGTTAAAAAGAATTAACAACTATTATTATTATTATTATTATGATTATTATTATTATTATTATTTTAATTCTTATTTTAATGATTATTAAACTTATGATTATTGATTATGATGATTGTTGTTTTTTAACAATTTAAGTAAGTTTAAAATTTCACATGATTCCATATTATTTTCCATAATAACTACAGCCGATAAATATTTTGTCATTAATATTTTTAATAACACCAACAAATTAATAACAAATGTTTAATGAACAAAAATAATAAATAAATTAATAATGCAAAAAAAAAGTTATACAAATAATATAAAAAAACAAAAAATACATGCGCATTTATTACAGTATTCTACTAAAGGACAGTTTCAAAGGTAGTAAAATAAAAGAACCTATGGACTGAACTGAAGAGGCGCGTAGTTAATCTTCAAAACATCTAAAAGCGGAAATTGAAGAAAGGATATGATTGGTAAAGTTTTACTTAGTTCAGGTAATTTTCGCAACCACCTTCACCCTTTATGTAAAACGCCAGCACTTCACGGCACTAATAGGCGCGAAAAATTCAAGTAACGATAAAATTCATACTAAAGTAAATAAATACTTGCGATGCACACGGTGTAAGTTAAATTTTTTGGGCGCAAATTTTCGTCGTTGCCGGCAGAGGCGATGGTATCCGTTGTTAGTATCCCTCTTCTTGAATTGTGTAAGAATTATTTTTGGGCAATTCTATTAAAATTTACACATTGTAAGGCTCTCGTATATATGGCGCTGTAATGCTGTAAAAATCGTGTGCTGCAAGTAACGTGAATCGTTTTAGTGTTGCCTTTTATTCTTGTCGTGTTTAACGAAGAGTTTTCTTTACTCCGGGCTGAACAATCAAAATGGCGTGGCTCGTGGTCTCCGTTTGATTCTTTTCATCTATGAGCATACGAATAACGGGCCCCTGTTTTACTCGAAACACCAACCCATTTTGCTTATATATCCAATAAACTAAATATATGACATCTTGATCGATGAACTTTTGCGATTTATTATGGTAAACACATTAGGCTATCACTGTACAGTCTCTGGGATTTTTAACTAAAAAATAGACTCCAAGTCTTTTTAAAACCTTTCTCGAAGTCCGCTTTAGATGTGGCGTACACAACGAATGCATCAACCGATCCCAGTCAAGCGTTCTCAATCATTCAAGGTACACATGGTTCGGACATTGTCGCATTCTCGTTCCTAAGGAATAATTCTGGACATTATACCTTAATTGCGCGCTTTAATTACATTAGCTGTTGACAATAGGCAGTTTAGAGCAGCTCATTACTCTTACAAAGCACTCTTCTGCGTTGCTTTGGCCCGCTCTCAAACACTTCAAAAATAATTCGGCTACGTTTTGTTTCAATAGCGCGTTAATTTATGTGGTGTCCACACATCGAGCTTCGTATTACATTCAGCTTTATGCAAACGGATCAATGTCTAGTTCCTTAACGACGTCAGGCTTCCTCAATTGTCTAAAGAATTTTATCGATTTTATCTTAAAGATTGATTGATCGCTAACATCGAAATTTACAGAGAAATGGTCAAACCGTTTGGGCACTGCTGAGATTGATGAAATATCTCTATCATAAACGCCGTGAATTTTTCTACGAGCCTGTGAGGTATATTCGCCTTAATCGACGGAATATTGAAAAATATAATGCAGTATTGCAGAATATTCATCTCTCATCTCAACTGTATTTCGACAAAGGTTAAAACGGTTTTCTGTTCTTTTTTTTTTAATGCGTCGCATAATTTATGCAACTTTCATCGTAAGATCGACAATCGAATAATTTCATAAAATGCTAAACGAAATCGGTCAAATGTCAGTGAAGTCGTATTGCGGGGACCCAATAATGCTCAATATTTGAAATTGTCGTATCTTTTTATACCCATCACCAAAGGATGAGCGGCGTATTCATTTTGTCAAAACACCTGCAACGCCCAGAGGCAAGCATCAGAGATCCCACAAGGTATATGTATTCTTGCTCACCATCAAATTCTAAATCGATTTAAGCATGTCCGGTTGTCCGTCTCTTGCAAACGTACTCCTGGCCGCAAAATTCAAGCTACCACTTCAAATTTGGGAGAAAGATTGCAAATACTTGCACGCAGATTGATATTGGAAAAGGGTTAAATCGTTCGAATGACACGCACACAGTACCACGTAAACTGAGAACACCTCTGTTTTTCAAAAGAACTATAAAATCAGATTTTTGCTCATTACTCCTAAACTAAACCAGATAAATCTACAAAAACTTGAACATCTATTGTGTGGGCGATGCTATAATACCTATATGAAAGTGGACAAAAATTGAGTACGCCTATCCAATGTTATAGTTTATCAAATTTCATTTTTTCTCCAATACCTTTATAGGGCGTAGGGACAGGCTTCAACACTCCATAAGGTATATAAGTTCTTCGCCAATTTCAAATTCGCAATGCACGTAAGCATGTTCGTCTGCCCAACTGTGCAGTACCTGTAGCAAACATTCTCTGCCTCCACTCCATGATGGACAACGGTGATGAGTAAGTATAAAAAAGTTCGTGACGACCGAATATAATTTTTTTACTTCTTTATATTGCTCCTCAACTGAAAGTTGACCCAGACTTTATTTTTTGTCTATCAACTCGTAGGTATCGTTGAGATTGTGTCTCAATATATTAACATAGTTTTCTCATTTGGTTTTTAGCTTTCAAATGTTTCTGTTAAAGGACTTAAGGTGGAATGTATCTGTTTTTATCGTCTTCGTGTATTAATGGGCGTGATCACTTTTATTTGTGATAATCGTTATTTTGTACAACTTTTACGTATTTTAAAAGATTTGGATGTATGTGTGGCTGTAGGTAAATAAAGATTCAATTGTGGACTCTGTGTATTTGCACATCGCGTCATATGCCGAAAAAGTAATTCTTATTGTGTTGCTCTTTACCCTAAAAAACATTCATTTGTCCGTCATCATTCGCTCGTATTTGTACGATATAAACATGCAAGCTGCCAGTTCACTATCAATCAAAGGCCGGAAGCAGCTGCTTTAGTTTATTTTATTTATTTTCTTCTATGCTCTTGGTTTCCTAGCCATGTATGCATGCGTGTGTTTATGTGTGTTCACTCGATTGGTAGTTATTGTTGACTAAAACCAGAAAAGCGAAAATCACATCAGTTGGAACGACGACGTATTATAGAATAAAGCGACGTTCAGAATAATATTCAATGTATACAGGTTTGTATGAACATGTATATATTTTTTATACGTATATATATATATATATATATATATATATACGTATATATATATATATTCTTTTCTAAACGAATTCAAACATATATGTCAATAATTTTGCTGATATTCTTCTTTGAGTTAAAGCTATTGCTGTTGCCGATGCTATTGCGTATGTGTGCATACGTGTCGTGCTGCTGTTTTTGTTACTATTCCGTACAACATACTATTATTAATTATACCCATTGTTGAATATTACAGATATACTAGATTTATCATTTCGTTTGTAAATTTTAAAAAGCTGTTCTTACGAGCGAAAAATGAAAAGCATGCGCGCGAATAGCACGAAAGAATAATTATACAGTCGGCTTAATGTTCAATTAATTTCGGACCGAGTTTTTACAGAAAGGTAAACTGTAAACTGCAAACGAATAGCCCAAGACTATGATAAACAACGCAATCGAAATTGACACTTTTTCTAGTCACGAGTTTCCTCATATAGTATACGGGATATAGATTTTTCCAACAGAAGAGTCCTACAGCCTGCACTCACCTTGTACTTTATTACACGCTATACAACTTGTGATAGAACTGTATATTGCGCGACATTGAGAAGGACTTGACATAGATCTACCTTTTGTTATCGATAATCGGTCCGAAATCACTTTGTAAATCGATTTAAGCTTATTTGTCCGTTTTGATTGTTTGTGTTCGGCCTACTAGTCGCAATTTTTGGTGAAGTTTGCTACACAGAGATGTTTTGACGGGGAAACATTGTTAAAATGGTTCGGATCGGATCAATTTTTGCGACCACTTTTCATATGAATCCGTATTTTAAGAAGTCCTCATATGAATAACGGTTATAGCGAAATGGTGTAGGGTATTCAAAAGTCGACCGGGCCCCATTGTAGTGTTTTTACTTGCTTTTCTTTTAATTTGCACTGCGGGTTCTGTACGCATATATATATATTCGTAATGGCTTGTTAACATACCTTCAATTGCCTCGATCAGCTAACCCGATTTTACGTTCAGTAGACAATATTGATATCAGTTCACTTACTTTTAGTTACTATTGCTTTGTGCAGAAGAGTCGATGTTTTCACCTCCTGGGAGACAAATATCTATTCAGTCTGTTCTCAGTCACAACAAATTAATTTTGAATGAATGCGAAATTCCATTCAATTCAATTTCCTTCCAAGTAAATCGTAAATATCTATCAGCTTTCAAGTTAAGATCTCTTAAGGCGAGTCATAACAAAAACTTTTCTCTTATGGCTTGCAAGTTCTTCCCGTTTATGAACGTGTTTATGGATCGAACGTTAACTTTTTTAATGGTCCCACGGCTATGTACGCATTTTCAATTCAGTTTTGATTAATTTGCGAATTTCAACCGCTGATTACTGGATACGAAAACGGCTAAAGTGAAGCTGGACTTTTACATAAATTAAGAATACAAACAACACTAAGGTAAACTATGAAACTTTATTCCACGATGGCACAAATGGAATAACCGGATTAATCTGCTCCATCATTCATCCTCTGCAAGTCTGGCACTTGTGATAAAAATATATAATATTCGTTACTGCTAATCGTATGTATGTGTCTGCATTTGCAACTGTACTGCATCCAACTGGTTGGGCATCCAAGATTCGCTCTAAGACGACGATAGTTTTTTTTAATTCGCTAAAAATAAAAGTTTTTTTTTTCATTTATTTCAACTTAACACCACTCATTGAAAAGCTAACAAATTTTTTTTCGTCTGAGTAATAAGTATACACTGTTCACCCTCTTTATCTAAAATGCTGCGTATATTGGTATACATTCGTGTGTTCAAATGAAATGAATTTGTGAACAAAGTCACTTAGCGCTTTACAAATCGTCTCAAGCCGATGTCCTTAAGTATACTCGCTCCGTTTTAGCTTCCAATCAACAGACATTTTACTAGTTATTTTGTTCCGCTATAAGGTCACATGATAGCAAGCCTGGTCACTTTTCATCCTCATCGTTCCGACCGCAACAATTGGCTTCTATAAATTTTAACAAGCAACGGAAGGAAATAAGCAAGAGTAAGAGATCTACATCCAACCTTCCAATCCAACATCCAATCTTGGATACTATCATCACTATTTACGATCCCTGCTTTTGCTGCAGATTTTTGTTCTCTTCAGTTAGCTCATGGGAAATGCATTTTTCTTCTATATGCAATCGCACTGAAGTTGCTTGTTGACTTATTGCTGACTATACAACAAGCTATTTTGAGCGTATGTACGATTTTCGTCAAATGAGTCTTGAATTTTTTTCATTTAACACTCGAAAACGTTCATCGTCCTCAAGACTTAAATTTTTTGTACAAAATCTCGCAAACCACTTTCTAACTGTGTCATATAGCTTATTGCACTCACGTCCCAAGGGAACTTAAAATGCAGTTTTGCATCCTGATAGATACTGAAGGACAGCTTACAAACAGCTAAAACTAAGATCGCACAAACACTAATGTCTATACTATATATACTCAAGATGACGGAAGAAATGAATGCGTTCACTATGTTTTATAAAGCAACCAATTTTAACACAGAGGATTTGCTTGCATACCCATTGTTTAATTTAACTCCTTTTCAGTACAATCGCCTTCCTAATCGTAACCGCAAGGTACTATATTTATTATATTTAGGTATTTTAGCTTCCTCATGTATTTTCTATGTCTTATTATATCAAATATTTTGTATTTTCAATCTTTCTCAAAAACTGTTGCATTAACGTTGTGCTGAAAAAGTCGCTTCCTTAGTCTATTGTTTAAAAGTGAAAGTAGCTATGTTGTTGATAACTACTTCGAGGCATCGTCAAGTTGTATGAAAGAACTGTTATTCGCTATCCAATTTTGTGCTATCATCGATCTATCTATCTATAACTCATCCCCCGTTTCAGTATGCTTTTCGCTAAAGGAAGTCAAGCATAACTAAACTTTTAAAATTTAATTGTCATGTTTTTAACGCATTCTCTAGCGGCTCACAAGCGGGAATGATTTTTAAAGTTCAGTCCAACGGCTTTTCTTTACATTTACTGGAGTAGATAAGCTTTTGTCTACGTAATAATTTCTTTCAAATCCATCCGTCTGTATGAATTTTCCTTAAGTCCTGTACATTAATGATCTCTTTCCCGTAATTACATCAAAACATATCGTAATGTACATTGAAGACGGCAAAGTGTTCATTGCTTTTCATGTGGAGTCGTACATCCGACTCCTTCAATCCATTCTACAAAGTTCGGTTACGTGGCGTTCTGGCACTTAGTTTTACGACATTAAAGAATTGCAAAGAACGCAAAAAGATTTCATTCTCAAGAAAGAACTACTGAATATTCTGTTGACTCCCATAAATTGCTGGAAGTCAGCGTTTTGTATTCCGTAGTTACGCTATCCAACAAGTAATGTTTGATTGTCCTGTGTTAACTTGTATTATATTAACAGTCTTCATAAATAAAGGTAGCCTTTGATAAACCTCGATCTAGGGAGCGCGATGGTCCGGTGCTCTCTGTTGCATTAATCTTTCCTTCTTCTATGACTGCCACGTTGATGGAATTGACGTAGTTTAAGTACAATACATTCTATTCGCGTTTACGAAACTGGTTTGGGGCCCATTAGCATTTTTATCGCTGTATGACAACAGATTGCTACTTATAGCTCTGTCTTCACAATAGAAACCTAGATTTATTCTAATTATTTCCTTCTTACTTAAATTAATAAATGGTATCATCGATTCGTCGTCCTTATTGAATGAGACAAACTTCACTGTTCTTTTTTCTAAAAAATTTACTTTCATCAGTGACGTACAAAATGTAAAACGATGTCAATCTTAAATGAAAGACTTACAATTGTTTTATGCCGACGTTTTATGAAGACGTATTTGTCAAGACTCATAATCAATTTATAATCAGCAGAAATTTTTTTATCATTCGTGGTTTAAGTTATATTTTTGCCACTTATGTTTCAGACGAGATGGCAAAATGAATAAAACTACATGCGGGATACACATAATGATAGAAATATGGCAAAAGAGAAGTAGTGGTTGGGGACTATATATGTAAATAGTGTAAGTGTAAAAACATGAACCGTAAATTTTTTACTTTTATTTATAGTGGCCTTTAAATCGCTCCGATCGAAACTTGATCAAAACCCGCTCCATTCAAGTTCACCAGATATAAACATCACCATTCCACCAGCTAGTAGCACGCTACCATCACAAAGAAAAGCATAAAAATTAAATGCAGAAATATAGATATAGATATATGGATATATATATGAAACAAAAAGAAGAGCAACGTGTAAACTAATGTACTAACGTCCGTACATATAAGCAAACATATATACCTACATACATAGTATATATTAAATGCACGCACACAGCTAAGTATATAAGTATACAAGTAAACCAACATGCAAACATAAGTATATGCAAACATATAATCACACACACACATGCAAAGACGTACATGATATGAGAGCGTATTTGGGCACGGAGCGAAACCCTGCAAAAGCAAAGTTGAAGTAAAAGATATCTACACAGGTACTGGACACACGAGCGTATATATGATGTCAAAGGATGGGTCACAAGGCAGCAGGGTAGTACTGACTACTTTCTGACGCAGCTGGTTAGCGGTCATGGCTGTTTTCGTCAATATTTACACAAATTCGTTTACGAAAATGAATCTTTTTTTCCCTCGATGCCCTGGCACGGGAACACGCTTTGGTCGATTTGGTCGGTTTGCAATATTAGAGAAGCATGATCGAAAGTGTTATTGGCGAACGAATCAATGCGGGTTTTAGTGGGTGCAAGTTCCACATTGGCTTCGGCTTTAAAAGACTTCCTCTCTTAAAAAAAAAACAAACACGCACAGACACAACGCAGACGGCAGTAATAAGTCCGCATCAAGAGAAAGCTGCTAAGCTCCGGGCAGGCGGCAAGTTACACATAGGTTAGGTGATCTGCAGGATCAGAGGGCGCAGAACTTTCGTGAGATGCTTCCGGTGCTTGAAGTTCAGACATATTGCGAAGAATTGCTGTGGTCAGGCTGACCGATCGAAGGCCTGTTGTGGATTTGCAGCGTAAGGCCACATTGTGAAAAATTCACAATGTAAGTGGAAGCAAGTAGCAAACGCCAACTACTCAAACGTTCGCTGGCAGGTAGGGGGAACAAATGAGAATAATGCAAATTAATTTCAATCGCAGAGAACCAGCTCATGATCTGCTCCGGCAAACGATCATCGAGAAGAAGAGAGACATGATACTGCCAAGCGAACTATATCGAAGCATAGAACGGGGCTCATGGGTAATCGATGTGTCCGGAAAAACAGCGATCTGCGAGTAGACTTCTACGGCGGTGAAAATGAATCAGTACTGGTAGTTACTGCGGCAGAGCTGCTGAGCGCCCGCAAAAAAATCAGACAGAAGAATCCTTTGGCCCGGATCGATTCCCAACGAGCCCTTTAAATGCGATAAAAATGATACAGAGGAGGTCCCAATTCTCCAAAAGTGTTTAGAAGAAACGATCTTCGCTGATATATGGAAGGTGCAGTTGGTCTTAACTCTGAAGAGTAATAAACCGCCGACCGAGCCCCCGTCATATCGGCCCCTTTGCCTGCTAAACACAATGGGCAATTTACTAGAGAAAGTCGTATATAAACGCCTGCTGCTGGTGGCCTAGAAAAGAGGTGCTCTCTCGGACAACCAGTACGGATTCAGAAGAGCAAGGTCTACGATAGACGTCACAAAGCACGTAATCGTGCTTGCCTCAGACGCTCTAATCGGAGACCGATTGAGGGGCAGCGACAAAGAGCTCTGCGCCGTGGATACACTCGGCGGGCACAACGCATTTAATTCGGCGGACTGTGGCAACATTCGTAAGACCCTCGTAAGAATGCAAGTTCCAGGGTATATACTTGACATCATAACAAGGTATCTTTCGAGCCGCCCGTTGATGCACGATAGCGACAATGGGATCCTCTTGGTCCTCTCTTGTGGAATATAACGTACAATGGCATTTTCAAGCTACAATTGGATGCAACAGTTATAGGGTTTGCCGACGATATAACAATGGTCGTAATCGCAAAGTGCGTTGCACAGGTGAAAATGAACGCTAACGAAGCTGTCACTAAAATAAAAGCGTGGTTAGAAGAGACCGGGCTAGAGCTAGCGGAACATAAGGCAGAGACGGTGCTAATAAGCAGCCGAAAGCGTATGGAAACATGTTGCATATGAGTCGAGCAACACATCTGCTGCTATCAAATACTTTGGAATCGTGCTAGACAAGCGACTCAGCTATAAGCGACACGTGGGTTACGCAGCAGAGAAAGCTGCTGCCATCCAGCCGTCCTTGGCGAGAATCATGCCAAATATTACAGGGCCAAAAACCACCAATGGGAAAATAATAGCTACAGGGGTAACTTTGGCCATGATGTATGCGAGTCCAGTTTCGGCATAGGTACTCAGCGCAAAAGCGGTGTACCAAAAGTCGTCTTATGGCGCTAAGATAGATATTCGGATTTCAAACAGTGTCGGAGGACGCCGCCCTTGTGATCGCAAGCGGCAAATGATATTTTGGCGGATGAAATGAGGCGCATCCACGAACGGCGTGGCTCCCACTCCCATAAATCCATGATCGAGGAGGACCTGGCAATCGCGATGGGAAAGAACAACAAAAGGAAGATGGATATTCGTTCTTACCCCAAATATAACACACTAGACCGAAAGGCCACGGGGGAGTAAATTATTATCTCACCCAGTTTCTGACTGGTCATGGCTGCTTCCGGAAGTACCTGTACACCTGTATCGATAGCTCGGAGAGAAAGGCTTCCATGGCATTTTATCACTGCAAAAGGTTTGGAAATGGCGGGCGCCAACTAGATCCCAGTGAAATACTGAACATGGTAACTGGCATCAATTCACGAGCTCGTAAGCAGAATGCTCCAAGAACTACGGCACTTAGAAAAACAGGCCATCGAGAGCAGAGCGGGTGATTGGCAAAAACATTTCTAACACAATCCGTGAGAATTTCACACACACAGAACGGAAGGAAAAGCGAGAGCAGAAACAGGTAAGCAAAGCGGCAAAGAAGAAAGTACCTAGTCTGCGAATAAAACGGGAATCACAATTAAAGCGTTGGCCGATGGCTACTACGTCGATGTCTTGAAGCAAATGAAGGCAGAAATGAAGCCTGAAGAAGAAGAGTTTAACGCAGAAAAGTCTCGAAAAATAAAGGCTGGGAACCCTCAAGTTCAGCTTAAGAAAGGAGACGCCCAAGTCATTAATCTACAAAAGGCACTACAACGTACAATGGAAGAACCGATTATGTCGAGGAAACTCGAACCGAAAGTTTTATTAGAAATGAAAGACATGGATGAAGCAGTCGAAAAGGCAGAGATAATAGATGGCGTTTTAAACACTGCAGGCCAACACGACACTGGGTAGATTCGGACATGTAATATTAAGTAAGCTTTTTGACGCGTCAAACTGGTTCTAATTGGGATTACAACAACGTTAGCTGCCTATCTATTGAAGATTATCAAAATCAGAATAGAATAGGTTCAATGCCGAATAAGGGAAAAGAGATCCAGAAAATAGAGTTTCGATCTCTTGTGGTAGACCACTTGACTAGAGATTGACGCAGAAAGGACCGCAGTTTACTGTGCAGAAGATGCGAGGAATACAGTTATCTAAATAAAGAACAATAACCTAGCATTTGGGAAAACAGAACAAACAAATGAAAACTTTATTGTGGCGAACATGGCAGGGATTACCACTTACAGTTATTACTTCCCTCCATACTAGACTTGTAAATTTTCGCTCGAAACTTATCTGTTTTGGAAGAGCACGTAAAAAAGTTCTCCTCACCAGTGAGTGCAGCAGGAACTTTTAATAGCCTGTGGAGCACGTTGAGAACGCCTCGAATGAAGTATTTTCAACCGCAAGAACTCTGTGCAAAATTATGCTAAGCATGAACTGGCCAAAACAGGCGAAACGAAAAATTATACACAGCGTAGACTACATGCAAAGAGAAAGTATTACAAAGTAAGCATCTTCTGTGGAAGCTGGAAGCTGTTCAAAGTATGTGCACCTTGAGAATAATGTCGGGCTATCGCACAGCTTCAAGGTCAGCAGTAGAGATCTTGGCAGCAATATTACCCATCGAACTACTATTCAAGGAGCAGTTATGTATCCATAGCGGCAAAAGAGAAATAACTACTGGCGAAGAAAACTACAATGATGCCTGCAGACTTAAAACTGTTATCCAAGAGAGCATATTGACAGAATGGCAGCAACGATGGGAAAACGACTCAAAAACAAAATGGACCTACACGCTCATCTCAATTCTCGTCTTACTTTCTTCCTACCCCAATTTTTCACTGGTCACAGAAATTTCTCGAGTTACCTGTACCGTTTCTACTTACGAGCGGATAACGCATGCGACTAGACAACATTCGCTAGTAAACACGGAGAATTTTTTCAATAAGTTGGTTTCAAGTTTTTTTATTAATATATAATAAAGACAATGCCCCTTTTTGGTCAAAAATTGCACTTTTTCACTCAAGCACGCGTCAATTACACAAAAATCAATACTTTCAGAAACCGCTACGTGTTTCACTAAATATAGGAATAAAGATAGAATGATTACTTTGTTTGGTTTTTTAATGCTATTTCGCACCGATTATGTTACTTGTCGCAAAACCCCTTGCGCTAAAGAAGTCTACAAAGTATGGCCGCTGTGTTGCCACTTTTTTAAATGTTTCAAAATATAATTTATTTTTTCGAAGGCTTAAAGGTATGCTTAATAAACTCCGCTATTCAAAAAACATTTGCGAAAATTCCTTTTTTAAGCTGTTACACTTGTCTATCCCCCTAATAGGACTAAAAGCTTTTTTAATTGTTTAGCCAATTAGCCATCAACTCATATCCAGGTCTTATATCTCAGATAACAGTTTACTTTCTATTGGTTCGGAGATTACATCGCCTCCGACATTTGGGTGCATCACACTTCGCAGCCTACGTACTTGCCCATCCCGTTTTTATTTGTAGCTATACAAGCAAATCTTTCTTTCGAATAACGACTAAGAGCTTAGACAGCAAACTGGCGAAGTTTCCTGGGCGCGTTGGAGTGTGCAGTAAAATAGTTTATGGCAGCGTGTTTTCGCGACGAATATTAACCATATTGCATAGTGAATAGAGGGGATAACATAATGATCTGGAGTTGCATGCCTACTGATGGCGTGTACGAAATGTTCGCTGTTCGTTCGTATGAAACGTTAAGGATACATAAACGCTGTGGAAAATGTGCTGATGCATTCCTCAACGGGCATTTTTGATGACACTAATTTAGACGGGGTCAGATTTCAGCAAAACAATTCACCTTCTCATAAATCGGCGACTATGATGCGCTATTTTAGCGGATACTAAGACGGCATTGCTGTTAGACTAATCGGAAACTTTAAAGCCCCGAATTAGATATTACAGCAAGCCTGTTAAGCTCAAAATAGACTTAAAAAACGGTTCGAATCAAGAGTAACATGCCATAATCACAGATGTATATAAAAGACTTGTATGCAGTAGTTATAGACGATTGCCGCAGAGAAAAGGGGTTAGCGTACTGTCCATTTTTATCCGAAACATTTTTAGTCATACTTTCTCCACTTTATATTTTAATTTCTGCGTCTCTCATGCCGTGCTGTTTACGGATAGGCATTTTTTCTGGACATTAGTCAAATACGTAATTAATTTAGTTAGATAACGTTTACTCGAAAACTGTAAATGTAATTTACGAGAGCAAGCCATAAAAGAAACGAAAAAAGCTGATTATTATCAGGTAACCATATTTCTTCTATAAACGTGAGTATGCATGCCTATGGACCTGGTTTAGCTCAAGTACATGAAAATATATGTGAAGAAGATGATGATTCAATATAATTGATAATATATATAGCGAAAGATATATAAGTAACACCAAGTCATCATGTCATGTGGCAAATGTCTCCAAGCGAAATAATATAACATTGCATCCTATCCATATTCATCATCATCATCATCATCATCGCCATACATAAATATTCATTACTTAGAAACCGCACAAAAACCACACCTACTCGCATTTGCGGTTTTAGTCGGTGTTCTGCGAATTTAATGCAATTAACCTCAATGTGAATGGTAATCGCTTTAATTTAGTTTAATTAGTGTAGTTCTTTGTGTTCTTATATCGGTATATGTGCATCTATGCAAGCAGTTGTTTTCATTAATACACGTACATACATTCTTTCTATTCATTTTTAACCATTCAACCGATTCATCGAAAAAAGGACGCATTTTTTAAACTTTAAATCTTAGGCATACCTCCAAATAATCATCATTACCGTTGTTAGATTACCTATGCGGCAAGTGCGGTTTCAACTTGCTCTTCATAAATCCAATATATGACACAAGTTTGAGCACCACGCATATCTAGACAACTTGAAATTTATTGCAAAAATAAATAAAATGTGGCCGTGATCTGATCGAAACCACTGTTAATGGAAGATATAAGTATTTGCGTCCCCGTTGGTGTCAGCAGAGCTGAAAGTTTATACACTCTCTACTATATACGTCCAGACTTCATAACAAAATCAATAAGAATGCGATTAGAATGCAGGCTAAGTTCCACCTGTCTGACGTCGGATGAAAGTTGTGTATACGGTTCGGCCAATTTGAACAAACTTTTGTTGTTATATATGCGAGAAACAAGCGACCGGCACTTTCGTCGCCGATAATAACAACAGTAAACTGATCAATAAGAACTTAAATAAAAAAAAATGCCACACACGAACGCTATGCACAGATTACGGACTATTTTTGTAAAAAAATATACAGGTAAAGTTTCATAAAGTTTCAGATAAACATGAAGCTGAAAGGTTTTTTGTTGCGAAATATCCGTAAAATTTCGCAGTTTGCTTGAAAGTCTACTAAGATATAAAACAAGAGAGAAAAATATTTTTTACATTTTTTGAGATTAACTCCTGAAATTTGTTCGAGTTTGTTTTAACCGTTTAATCGAAAAACAATGTATATAGTTTGTGTGCACCTATAGTGAATGCTTAGCTAGTAAAAACGCAGCACTTACCGATTGGACGCACACCCGCCAGGCTGGGGCCACCTCTATATATCTTTGTCTTCCCTCACTACTCTCTGACCGTCACCGTATTGTGCGTGTAGAGGACATCGCCTGAGTCGTTCATCATATTAAAAAAATAAATAAATAAATAATTTGCTATAACAACGTTTGTAAATAACTGACCCAAACCCAAAACTTATTCCCGGTTGCTGTAATCTTACTAGCCAAGATTATACCTTAAGAAGAAATTCGATTCAATTTTATATAAATCACAAGATTCCAGCATCGAACACATATACAAAAGTACAAACAGTGAAATGGATTAGAGCAGATACAGCGAGATACCTAGACATTCTAACATTTTATTTAACATTGAGATTATAAGAATCTTAGGGACTTTTTGTATAACTATTATCAATAGATGCTCGCTATTTCATTTACACGTCGCATTCTCTCAAACGTTTCCAAAGCCAAAACATATTCTTTTCTGTGCTTTTACGTGAATATGCGCTATGGTATCCATATAAGCGTGTATAAACAAAAAAAGAGCAAAAAACAGGTATGTATGCAGCAAATATAATTTGTTTTCTTTACGTCGTTTATTTTGAAGAACTGAATTGAATTCTACATTCCATGTTCGACAAGTGCTTTGATAAATTTCAATAAAAATATTCATATCAAGAAATACGAAGAAATCTTTTATTATTAAACAAAATATGTTGTAGTTTATTACATTCATCTTTGTGTCATTTACTAATTTTATTTATTTATTTATTAGTTTTAGTTGCTCACACATATATATTTGACATATTTTATCCAATTTCCCATATCTCGCATGCCTTAATTTACGCGGCGTCTATTCATATTGTATTATTATACCCATCACCGAAGAATGAGGTGTATATTCATTTTGTCAAAATGTTTGCAACGCCCACAAGGAAGCATCAGAGAACCTACAAAGCATCAAATTCTACGAATGCCGGTCTGTGTAATGTTTTGTTGTAAGCATCCTCCTGGTCGCAAAATGGGTCAAATCGATCGAAGGACACGCACCCATTACGGTGATGGGTACAAAATATTCGGTCCCAACCGAATTTTATTTCCGCACTTGTTATTATATTGTTTATATTTTAGAATTAAACAATTATATAAATGATTGATGAATTGTTTTTTTTTTTGGTGCAATAAGACTCTCAACGCAAAGTTCAGGAGGCAGCGTCCATGTTCGCTGCACGCCTATTCCACGGTAAACCAATCGTTCGTTTTCTCCATTACGTTATCCGAAATTAGTTTCCTAATACCTCACTTATATTTATTTTCATATCATTCTGCTACGTCCATTTCGTATTGCAACCGGTATAATTCAACAATTTGCCTTCGAATCTTTCCAGCTCTGCACCAGTTTTAATACTACCAGCAACCTTATCGTTCAAGGGCTCTTTGTAAGGATAAAAGCAAAGTAAAAACATTTGCGCGTTTTGTGAGAACAATAGCATCCATGATAAATCTTATAGTGCAAAAATTTGCGTTAGCTTATTCACTACAAAATCCCTCAACAAGGGAAGTAAAAATTTGAGGGTTTCGCTGCGATGATTACGGTATTTCTGATGTTTAAAAATATAAAAAAAAAAA
>CCAG010019934.1:0-12887 GCA_001077435.1 Glossina morsitans morsitans | reverse complement strand
TATTACTTATAAGTCATTCATACAAATTACATCTTTCAGCTTTTCATTCCAACACTGCGATTTTGTACGCTAATTAAACGCAGACTTATTACGGTACTTGTAAAGCAAAATATGGTACGAATTAACCGTTTTCAGCCTAGGGATGTCTATATATATGTACTTTATAATAAGTAAACTTTTCGATAAGAGATATATGATTTCTTCCGCTTAGTAGTTGAAGGTTTTGGAAAGAGAATGGTATAAGGGAGAGTTAACAACGACTGTTTGTAGTGTGAATTTTAAGTTGGTGGCCAAAACATCACGCCCTGCAATGGAATTTGTTGTAATAGATTGATTCGATTTCATGACATAGACGTTGATCTTTACTTATTAAAATGGAAATAAATAATGAACGAAAATGATCGTAGACATAACGTCATGTTACGGTTGCTCCTATGCATCCATCTGCTGTAAAGCGAACTTTGATTTGAAAAAGGAAATGGTCTAAATTAAATTCATTTATAACTATTTTTCTTTTTAAAATTCACGATGAACATTCTTCGCTTTTTCTTATTCTTCTTTTCTTTTGTAACTTCTTGATTTCATTATTGTTTCTCTCTTTTTAATACAGTTTTAATAAACAGCATTAATTATTGTACCATAAGGAAATTTTGTTATTTCTGTTGTTGTCAGTTATTCTTCCCCTTCTGTCTTTTTTTTTTTGAATTTTTTTTGCTTTTGATGATTCAAATATCATTTATACTCGAGAAGGCACTTTTTTCTATAATAGTGTCTAGTAGTTTAGGTTTTGTTTGGTTATGTTCAATACTAAGTGTATTGTTTGTGTTATAAATACAAAAATTATGTTATGCAGCGGATTCATGAATGTATATATGTATATACACCGTTATATATATCAAGCGAACGTAGAAATATCCGCTGCATACATATTTTCAGTCTGTTTTCTAAACTTGTAATTTATAAAAAATATATGTTTTTTTTTTAAATAACTATTTTCTTTTAGGAGATTCATATTAGGTTTTAAAAATTCTTTTTTTCTTTTTTTTTTTGTTTACATTAAGAAATATACGCAAATTAGTCTTTCTTTTTCGTATACACTTAATGTAGCATTACAATTAAATCCCTTTCTTTATTCAAGCCATTAAAATATGATTTTAAAGGATTTTGAATTCTTTTATCTCTTAAAAAAAAAAAAGAGAATTAAGTTGTAATATTCATTTTATATAAATACATGCGTTTCCTGTTTAAACTTAGAAAAGTTTTTTTTTTATTTTAAATCTAAAACCTAAAAAAATTCCCCTTAAGAAAAAATTACTAAGTATGTATATATTTATGTAAAAATTTTGTTATATCCATCACCTTAAGTGGGATTCTCCATACGAGACGCAAGCCAAAAAAGGGCACACTTCTTCTGTTTGTGCATAAGGTGTTTGTCGTTGTTTTTTTGAATTTCTAACCGCCTTTTTTTCCGAATTTCTGATTCCATGACAATTGTTGTTGTAGATATTTAAAGTTAAAGAATACTTAGATCAACTAGAAATCTTTAAATCATTTGAATTTTATTCGATTAAGTGATCGCTTAACAACTATCACTAGTCGCTCAAAGAGAATTCCGCTTTTAACATTGATTAATAAATCACCGGAGTAGAGTGCACTGGATGGCTTACAAGCTGAAAAAGAGGCATTTAAAGCATCTTCAACGATCGGAAGGCAGAGCTAAAGCGGATTCAATCAAAAGTTGGACTTGTTCCCAATCATATTTACCACGTAAGGGAGCTAGTCAAAACACTAGTTTGGGTTCTACTTAGGTTCCTTTACCACAATATTAACTTCCTTCTTTACCACTGTTAACACGTACTGCCTTTAATAACACCACCTTGAGTAATCGAAGCAAATAAATTACGCATACGTCGTATATTCATTATCGGAGGCGGTAGGTACTAAGATCGGTACAGGAGGAAGTTTAAGTTGTATTTTGACTAGCTCCTGGCGGCGTTTGGTAAATACGATTGGGAACAACTGCAAAGAGAATCAATAAAGTGAAAAGGTGTTGCTTTTAAAAGTAGAACTTGATAACTTTTAACTGGTAAGCCATCCACAATCACTCCTCTCCGGTAATTCATTTGTACTGTTTACAAACGGATTTTTCCTTACGGCTAATGATTATATGCAAAGAATTTGTTGTCCGCTTTAGCTCTACGTTCCGATCGTTGAAGAGGAAGCACATAATATTTTGCTATTTTCAGTAAAGCAGCCTGCGTAGAAAATTCTCTAAAAATTATAATTTTTCTTTTATAACACTGTAATAAAATGGCGGCATCCATATCTTTCGACGATTATATTCATTATTGCAATATTTTTCAATTTCATACGGAAGTGAATGCAATAGCAATAACAAACAATATATGCGATTATTATGAAAATGTATTGAGGGTCAACAAATGTCACTATGTTTGTGAAGATTTACTGCTGGGAATTATGATTTCTCTGACAGAGCTCGAAATGAACGATTTGTAAATAAACAAAAATTATAGAGAAGCCTTGAGTCCATATTGTCAACTATACAAAATTTATATTTCATTGCTATTTAGGGAAATATAAGACGAATTCTTTATGATAACATAAAACGTTATAAGAGAGGAATTGAGAATATGCAGAAAAGACGGCGAAATGTTTTAACAATGATGTGTGTGAATAATATCGAAGTTTAGATATCACTCCTGCTTCGAGGTCATCACACAAAACATCTCAGCTGTGAATAAAATAAAGTGCCAATCTACATAAAATCTACTGTTGAATCGTTTGAGGAACAAATATCTTTCTTGGCATGTAATTTGTGAAAACATGGCACGTGCACATGTCATATCTTGTCGATAAGTTTAAGTACTGAAAACACCGCCATATGCTTCTTAATTAAATAACTAAATAAAAAACGGAAAACTTTTTTGGGTTAAATCGTTATCAAAGCTGAAGCTGAATAAAATCTTAATCATAAAAATTCCAAGTCAAGCAAAAATTCGGAAAAAAAATTTGTGGATAAGTACCGTCGCGAGACTCTTAAATGCTACAGCCGTGAAACCTTCGAAGGCGAAACTAGAGACGACGAATGAAAAAGTCGAACAAACTAACTACCAGCGCGTATGAAAACATATTTGCTTGCAACTCTAAGAAGTGATTTTATCGTTTTCCAAATTACGAATCAATTAATAAATTTATGAAAACTAAGTTAACTAAGTATGCATCGGATGGAAAGTGAATTTATCTTTTTTGAAGACACATTACACGTCAAGGTGATGGACATCTACGATTTGTCCTAAGACGAATACAAAATTCTTGTTCATAGCTATTCGCATTAATAACTTTGATAATGCAAATTAGAATAATTTAACTTAGCATGCTATTTACGTACTTACTACTAGTAATAGGCTAATAAATTGGAAACCGACTTTTGTTTAGTGTTTTGATAAATTTAATGGTACATCTGCAATAGAAACAAAAAAACATAAAATAATGAATAATTTTTGAAATATTTTCGAGGCTTTAAAGAAAACGTTCTTCGATTATTATGTTTTTTAAAGGAAAATTAATATAGCATTTCACAATTATATCCTACACTATATATATATATTTATCCTATATTATTAAGCTTGTCTATCCGTCTGTTTGTCCATGTGTTTATATATATTTATCCTATATTATTAAGCTTGTCTATCCGTCTGTTTATCCATGTGTTTTGCGTTCAAGCTAACTTTTGAGAAATTTTGACGATATTGTGTACATGTAACGTCTCAGTTTGAAAATATTATTCTAGGAAAGAAAAGATTTGCAATTTTCAAAATCTCACAACAAAACTGTGTTGAGTAATAAAATTTAGGACACATTAATTTGATATGAAAATTTGTCCAAATTTTTGAACTGTCTTCTACATAAAAGCCATTCCTCCAAGATATAATGTATGCGTTCATTTGATAAAGGGTTTAATTTTTAACTTTTTATGCCTTGCAGTGAAAAAATGGGCTCATAGTAGCAATAAGGACATAAACAACTATATTTTGAACGCCACTTTACGTAGGACTACTCGTGAAACTAAACACAATTTTTGGTACTTTATCATGAAAGTATTGGGCGAAGTGGCCGAGACTATATTTAATGTTTAACCTTGATTACAAGGAATGGTTATAAAGTTTCTACTTATTTTCGATTAGCAAATTTTTGGCCTCTAGATGGTTTTTGGCTTTATTCTTAAACAATATGGCTGAAGGTGTCCTATAAGGGACTTTTTATTCCATTTGCAGCGGTGACAGACGTCATCTGTTTAAATAAAGCAAGTTTAAATTTTCACAAAGTTCTTGGATTGCCCTTGGAACTTCTCCTCATGCTTGTCGCATTAGTTGTTGAAAGAGTATGAATCCTATACACATATGATAAGTTCCTCTAATTACGTTTTTTGTGATTTAAAGTGTCCTCGAAATGAAAGCTAGCTTGTTTAAGGCAAATTTGCATATATATATATAATAGCATAGAAAAACGTGATAAAAATATCCAAATTACCTGAACTTTGTTCATCCTTACTGCTATTTATTGGATATATAGTTGTAGAGGAGGAAGTCGATATCGAGGCGGAAGAAGGTATAGATGCCAGTGAATGTGAGTTATCCTTTGAAGATTTAGAAAGGTCAGTAGTGGTATTATCAGTCATTGGTGGGGTTGGTATAACGCTCGCGATTCGTAGACCGGCTGACAGTGAAGAATGCGTATTAGTTATGGCTGCCAGAGAGTTGCCATCCATGTTCGCACTACCTAAATGTGCAAACATCGAACACTGGGATAAGGTGGATTGTGGTATTGCGGATTGATGTCCTCCTCCGCTTCCGAAACCAGCCGCAGCAGCAACTGCGGCAGCTAATGCGGCCGCGTTACCTACGCCATTATATTGAAAACCATGATATGGTGGCGATAAACGAGAGGTTGAGAGCACAGCTGGATGACGGGGTGGAAGTAAAGAAGGTGCTGCCGCAACCGTCGCTGTGTTTTGGTAATGCTGCATCCACATTTGTGGATGACGCATGGCAGCTAGTGTAGATATGTACGGATGATAGTATGGTGAACCAACAACAGCTGGAATGTATGGCGATGTACCAGGCGGCGTGGAGGGCATTAACGTGTTGGTTGTAGGTGGATTATGTGGACTGCCTCCTGTAGGTGGGGGATATATGTAAGGATATGAATGTAAAACCGATGCCGCCACGTTGGTAGTAGCACTTGGACTATTTCGTTGCATCAAGTGTTGCTGTTGTATTGAAGTCACAGGAGTACGTCTTTCGTTGTTGATGTTAATTTCATCATGACTGTTATTGCGGTTCTCGGCATTTGGCGACGAACAATTTGTGCTGCTGCCACCAGTAGCAGCGGTAGGCGAAGCGAATTGTCTTCGTATCGAAGCAGTCTTTTTTGGTACAGTTCGTGGCGCAGTATCGCGAGGCGATGTAGTCATTGAACGTGTTGGGGATAATTCCTTCTGCGCTGGAATGTGCATTGTACTAGCTGTTGTTATCGTTGTCGTTGCAGATGACGATGTTGGTGTGGCTGCTCTAAAGGCCGATGAGTGATGAGGTGAACGCGAATTCGTTATTACACCTACATTTATTGTTGTTGCCAATGTCGCGACTAAGTTATTATGGCTGTTGGTAATAGTAGAAGCCGAATTTGTCGGAGAAATTGTTGGCGGTGCTGGCACATAATGCGGAGACATCATGTATGGCGAATAATAAGTCTGTTGATGAGCAACCAAAGGATTATGATGCAAATAATGTTGCTGTTGGTGCTGTTGCGAATGATGATGAGGATTATTATGTTGAGTTGGTGAGGAACTGTGTTCAGAAGAGGTGCCAGTATATCTTACTTTATGAAAATTGTTATGCGCTACATCGGGAGAATTCCATGGTGAACGTCTTCCGTATTCGGTGTATCCGCCGCTTACCGAGGGACTTCTTGAGTGAGCATCGTGCATAGACGGGGCATATGGCGGCGAACGTTTCGTCTTACTCAAAATATTCGACGGTGACTTACCACCACAATTAGTCTCTGGTGATTTCGGTAAAGCCGTAGAGGTATTTTGAATATGCGCGGATGTTTGATGATAAACCATGGTATTAATTGTATTTGGTGTTGGAGCATCATTTTTCTTGATAGATGAAGAATCGTTACCGCCACCGAGCAATGAATGTATACTATACGAACTATAGAGCTTAGTAGGTGCTGTCGGAGTACCAATTGGGATTTTATTTGAATTCACTGCAGTTAATGTAGCGGACGTCACACTGTTAGAAGTATGTGTATTTTCTATATGCCCAGACGTTGTTACTATGGATTTGGTATTATGTAATGAACTAGTGGAATTGATGGTCGTTTGTGTAAAACTATGAACAGATCCGCTATTCAAAGAATTATTATTTTTGGCACGACTACGTTTGCCCCCCGCAACTGCGACGTTGTCCTCCAGGGAAACCTTCTCAAACTCTCGCAAGATACGTTTGCGTGGCGATACGTGCTGCTGATGGTGTTCGACTAGACGCGATGTCGCCGATGAAGATGGCGGTGAGACTTTATGACCAAGATTTTGTTGAACATTCGATATGGACGACGAGCCCGTTGTTGACATTATTGATGGTAACGTTATAGAGGCTTTAGACATTAAAAGGACATTTGAAGCTAAACGTGAGGCAGACGCATCTGTAAGTTTTTGTACGATAGTCATGAGCTTCGCTCTACTTTTGTACTTCAACTTTTTAACTCTTTGACACGTTAACGCTGCAATGTTAATGCTACCATTCTTCTTTGAATCTGCCAATTCTCCCTCTTCATTTTCATTTTTCGTTTTGATCGATTCTTTATTTACGACTTCGTCGTTTCCGTTTAATGTCAACTTCTTTTCGTCTTTCTGACTCTCATCACAGTCACTAGCATTCATTCTTTCGGCTATACCTTTACCATTCTCACCTAAGTTTGAAACTTTGGTCATTTCCACGTCATCGTTATGATCACGACTTAGGGAATTGTCATTATTTTTTGCCTCGACTACGTCTGAAATTTTCTCTTTTATTACATCAATTTCAGATTCATTGGCGCCAGCTCCATTATCAGGTTTGTTTTTCGTTAAGCCTTTCTGAACATCATCATCAACAAGCTGACGATTATCGCCTTCACGATGACCATTGCTTTCTTTCTCAATGCTATTCTTATCATTTAGCTCTTTTTCGATAACTTCGTCTGGTTTCGCAGTCTCTGCAAAAATTGAAACCTTCATTGTGACTATTGGATCATACGGTTTCCGCCGTTTTTTACGAGCTCTACATAAAGCCTGTGCCGTTAACTGCTGAAATGCGGGTCTCTGATAAAACAGCGACATTTCTTTTGATGCATTTTTTCGAGGCGTCACTTGTTTCCAGCAATGATCCCGTTGCCATGGTGATGATTGTATAGAACTGTTATCATCTGAAACTGCAAATACAGAGAAGAAATTATTTGTGCATAAATAGATTTATATAAGAAGTTGATATGAAATACTAAAGACTTACAGCTCAACGAATTGGAGCATTCGTTCTTTGGAAAGCCCACACCACCGGTCAATGCAGCTGGAGACGCCGCTAATAGTGATTGTGTAGCGCCTGCGATCGATGCGGAAGGAATTATGGTCGATGACCTAGCGGGTGATGGAATGCTATTATCTTCTCGTGGTACTGAAATCCAACCACTTTTGTCACCGTCTTTCGAACGTGCCAGCTCCAATATAAATTTACCATCTGAAAAAAGCGATAATATTAAAATTAAACCCACTAAGTTCTTCATATTGGTGAACCTTTAAAAAATTGTAAGCGACCTCCGTAAATTTGATTGCTAGGTATGGTTACATTGTGTGCACTGTTGTGATGATAACTTATACTGTTGCTGGCAGCATTAACGGCGCCAGAACTTGACTGTGTATTTGATATCTACCAATATCTTTGTTCTTATTATGACTCGAATTAATTGAGTATTTGTGGTGCGGTTGGGCGCTAATGCTGTTCAGATTTACAGATGACAAGTTAGCAATTCACGACGATGACGGAGTCTCCACAGATGATATTACTGCGGTAACAGTAGAAGGACTACTATTAATGGTATAGTCAATGACTCCCATATCCAGAGAATACATGCTAGTAGTGACCAGAGTTTCGATCGGTTTGGCAAATTGGTATTTTGCAGAAGCAGAACTTGAAGTGTGGATACTATTAGTAGCGATCGATGAATCCAGTAGGCCATTACTTAGCGTTAACTTTGAAGACGAAGGTGTTGTTGATGGTCCTGATTGATGTCCAGGCGTACTGGACGGTTGTCTTTGCTGGTGGCATTTACGGCGGCAGCAGCAGCTGCTATAGCCACCAGTTGAGCATGAACTCCAGCTGCCATTGTCGCATTAGCGATCTGCACCGCGGAAGATCTACTCTGTAAAGTTGCTGTGGCTGTATCTACAGTAGCGGCTGCTACTGCATTTGAGCCATTTAAGCCATTTTTCAATAGGATTTTTGCAGCTTCGGCAATAATCAATTCACTGCTATTGTTGTTATGGTTACGATCAGAGTTATTTATATTAAACGAATCGATTTGCTTCCTATTCAAACCACCAGGATGACGAATGCGGTACGGATACGTCATTCTGCCCAACATTTTGAAAGATTTGGTTTTTAAATGTTTTTGCTTTACGTTTCTCACCCACTTGCTGTTGTTTCCCTTTCTCCCCAGTTTCGTTTTGTACAATTTTCATGTCATTATCGGCAACAAGTTACAGCTGCATTCGTAAAAGCTCCTCTTTGGCTCAACAGATAGAGAAGCATCAAGTTGAAGACACCGCATCAGAATAACGTATATATACAACCGTTTGCGTTCACGATTAACTGATAAAATCCTTTTATACAAACTTTATAGCTCAACAATAATTGATAATAGAAAAGCAGCTCTGTTTTTCTTCCACTTCTTATGTTACGTATAATTTCCATAAATTTCTGAACTTTTTCTTTTTTCTCGAGTTTTAATATTTTAAGCGAATTATTATTAGTTTTCTTTTGATTTGCTATTTGCAATTTTCTTTTTCTCTTTGACAATTTTCTATGTATGCCTTGCAAATATTCTGCCAAACCGCAGTAAAATATTAATTCACTTCACTTCCGATGGTTTGCACTTTTTTAATTTTAAACCAAATCAGTAAAACGAAATCAATTTCTTTTTTCATTCGCTAAAAAATTATTAATAAACATAGAATTAATAAATAATGTATTTTCATATAAATTATTGCAACTTCCTTTACTGCCGTTTAATATATAATATGAAACGTTATTTTTCCCCACTATTCACTATCCATATAGCATACCAAACCATATCAGAGCACACATATATGAAGAGTTAACCTCGCCTAGCATTTCATTTATATGAATGTAATAAAGGAGAGTCATAAGTTATTTAAGTCTCTCACTTATACATTCTTCAATGAATTTATTACGCTCTTTAGATAACTTGCAACTCTTCCTTTAAAATTGCATTGCATGAAAATGTACAAATTTTCTCTCATCAATTTCTTAATTTTCACTCGTCCTCTCGGAATTATTATTGCACCTAATCGTTGTGTTTATGTTGAGAGAGAATAGCACACATATTCATTTTTTAAAGTTGTTTCTCCGCATCGTTTACAAATTCATTACGCGCTCCCTCTTCTTTGTGCTTTACACAGAGTAGTGCAGGTTATTCACACCCAATACGAATAAAAATGAATGTAGCTGTTGCTGCTTTTGTTGTAATTACTGCAATAGTAATCAAAGTTCTTACTTTTGATGTTATTACTCCAACAATGCAATGTAAAATATATGCTATGAATATATATGTTCGTATGTTCATAAGTATTATGAGGTTATATTCCATGTGTTGGCTCCATCAGCGGTTGTGGTATTTAGTAGCGATATTTTATTCGCATTGAAACGAATGCATTCACACACACACACACACACACACGCACACAGCACAATGCATTTTTCTTTCTACTCAACTGCCATTTTGTTTATGACCATCGCAACCCAAAAACTAACCTATGTTCCACACACTTTGGCATATAATGCTGGAAAATATCTGTAAAATTTTCGCCTTTATTTGCTAAAGGGGGACTCGAGTTGCTATTAAATAATACTTGCCTTTAACGCTCTCTTTCTCTCTCTCTCTCTTGCTGTCCCCCCCGTCTTCAAATTTATCGTATTCTTCTCTTTTGCTGTTATTTTATTTCGAAGTGTGGATGATGAAGTTCAAGCTATACATGCACAGCGGGTGTTATAAGAATGTTGTGGGGAATTATAGATGAAAATAAAAAAATTTATTTCAGCAACCCCCAATATTTATGTTCTCTGCATCTTTGTGATCTTTAGGGAGAACTAAAAATATCTCTTCTATTAGTCGTAAAGAAATTTGACGGAAAAATATATTAAAAGATTCGCTATAAACTGAACCCTTTTCCACAAAACCTCCTTTCTTAGATGGGCGGCGGGAGCTATGGAGAAGGGGGGGTATCATGACGTTGCGATTCCTTTGCAAGAAAAAATATTAGATCAAAAGTTTTGGAATGCATTAATAATATTAATAGAGTAGCAATTCTGACTCGACAAGTCCTAGCCCTCTCTCCCTTCATTCATTGTTAGAGCCCTTGCAAGTGTAAAAATCGAAGGCAAAAAGCCGCTACGAGACAAAGATTCCCAAGAAGTTACGCCCAACAACGAAACGAAAATAACACTTTCTATAAAGTGAAGAACGAATCAGAATTTCCCATCCCAATGTCTTTTATGCTATTCTCATCCCTCTTCCTCCAAAAGTTTTGAATAACTCCACTAACTTGGAAATGATCTGTAAAGAGGTTTTCAAAACCGCTTTTTCGTGAGCGCTACGAATGTGTTATGCATCACGTTATATGTTGATATAGAAAATAACTGGACCACTCTAGTAAGAAGCATATAACATTTACAATTACAACAAATATATTTATTTCATCTTAAATATTTCACTATAATACATAGACATCCTGTACATGTGACGTCATAAATATCAAAACATAAAACTGGATCAATGTTTAATTCAAAGAGTCTCACATGCGTTGATGCACACACACGCATTCATCCGCATATTGATTATATTATTTAGTGAACAAGAGACGCATGAGGTGCTTTTACTAATTATTCCCTCGTATAGTTCTTCTAAACACTAAGCTCACACAACAAATATATTCCTTTACATAAATACATGCCTAAATACATACGTACATATGCATATATGTTTGCAACCACGAATGAATGTTGAAATAAAGACTCACAGAAAGATAGGAAAGAAGGTCTGCCGTGCGGTTACCGAACGTATTAGTTTGTTCGTCGATATGAACGTTGGTCGTATCGTCGGTTATTTAGTTTGCCGGACTACACCAACATACATCTGGTTAGATTTTAATAACGTTGTTGTTGTAGAACGAAACTTAAGCTAAAAAAACATTCAGTCTTAACTTGATATTCTTTCCTCTTTACTCTCGTTTATTCTTTTTTCCTTTTTTTCGCATTTTGAGCACTCAACGCAACCGATGCACAGTGACGCCGAGATTGCTATAATTACATAAGGAAAGGATGAATTTTGAAGGACATTCACACTTTTCTAAAACATACCTAATTTTCGGGGAGGAAGGAAATTCCATGAGTTCAGAATTTTTCTTGTGAGAGGAAACTTTCTAAATTTTTGATTAATTCTTTTCATATAATTAATTATTAAAGGAAATCAAAAATTTGAATTAATAAGATTTTTAAGATATTTTTCAACAAATTTTGAAATATTAGGTTTAGACAAAGCATCAGAAATACTACAGGCTCAGAAATACTAGTCCTTTTCCCCTTCAATCCGTGGGGTTTTACCTATTTACTTATTAATAATATATTTATATATATATATAAGCCCCTCATTTCTTTAAAACATTGAGGCCAATTAGCTATTTGGGTTAGTTTCAAATATTATTTAGTTAGTCTGATCTAATCTGATGCAAATCTTCCTTAAAAATGTCATAAACCAATGCTGATTGATGCTCTAAAGCTAAACTAAACTTGAAAGCTTGATGGGATTATGCATTTTATGCCCAATATGCGATAAAAATTTACTAGATATGTTATTCCGCTTGCAATTTGCAAAGGCACAAGTGTACTTAGTCATGCCATTGGTCAGGCTGTGAGCCAGTTTCAATTTAGAAGACATTTTTTAAACGCATGCCCAAATTTTAGGGAAGTAGGAAATTTGGTAGAAATATTTGAGAGGAGCTTCAGGACGCTCGCTCTTAAAGTGATTCCCATTTGTGTCTCTTTTTTTTTTTTTTTTGAAACAGAAGCACATCGATTTAACCCAGCTTTGTATATTAAATGTGCCACTGTGCGCTGCATGCCAAATATATAGTAAATGTCAAGTAGGTGTAAAAAAAAGAGAGGGAGAGAGAGCGAGAGGGAAAGATATGCATTAAATACAAAGCAAGTATGAAAGAAAATGCTATAAAATGAAAAACACAATGGTATCGAATGCACAGGCACCCCTTCTTCCTTCCGCCTTAAATAAAAGTTGTTGGGTTATGTGTTTGTGTGTATGCATTGTTAGTTCAAATTGTATTTACTATATATATATTATAATATATATATATATATATATATATATATATATGTATATATACTGTCATTGTGTTGAGAATTTCCTGTCTTATTACCAGAGGGAAACTAAATAGAGAATGAAATCAGGAAATATGTAACGGATCCTTAAGTTCGTAACATTTCAGCATTAATCTTTTTTATAATTTATGG
>CCAG010019933.1:0-43924 GCA_001077435.1 Glossina morsitans morsitans | reverse complement strand
AGATCAAACCCCTCAATAAAATTTTACTTCATGATATAAGAACAAGGAGAACTATTCCCCTTTGCTACTAAAGGGTGATTTTAAGGTTCGATTAAAGTGATTTTTAAATTTAGCCTGGGGGGAGGTACACACGGTTGAGAAGCAAGTTTTCCGTTACGGATAAGGTTTTCGGCTCAAAATTTCGCCTAGCAAACTTAATGATATCACGTTAATTAAAAACGTATGCGTTCACCCAAACGTATTTCTATGCGTTATAAAAATTTTATAAATCTATGATAATGTACTTCGCAGCATTCCTTACAAAGTATGGACATAAAAGCGAAATGCAAAAAACTTGAATCATCCTAATAGATCTATATGATGTGTTTATGAGAAGATGTCAAGATCCAAAAAATATATGTCTGCATTAATTTTAGAAATGCGCAGAGAGAAATGAAAAACAATTCTTTTGTTTTTGGAGATCTCTTTTTCTAAACACAGAGATCGCGAATATTACCGTCATTGCTGGTAAAAGATCAGTTTGAATATATTTTGGTTAGTATTATAAAAGTGTTCGCATTTCGTAATCATCATAGCACGCGTTAAAATCTTGATTTTCTTAAGTGTATAAGCGAACCAAGTAGAAAAAAATAAAATAAAAAAATAAAAGCAAAATGGCGGAACAAAAGAAAGCCCCTCTTTTAAAGAAAGAGGAAGATTATGTTAAAGCCTTAGAAGGGTAATTATAAAATGAATGGATTTTCAAAACTACATTCTATGATTCAAGTTGTATTATTTTGCGATGGAAATAGTTTTATTAATCCCGAAGCGGATCAAGTGGCTTTGCTCTTGGATTACGATGGCACTTTGGCCCCATTAACTGAAGAGCTCTCCGTTATGCCTAAGGATACCGAAATTAATATAAAAAAATTGGCTGGCAATGAGAAAATTTTTATGTGTGTCTTCTCGGGACGTGAATTAGAAGCCATTAAGAATCACTTGAAATTCCCAAATGTGACGTATGCGGGTAATCACGGACTGGAAGTGGAATATCCGTCTGGAAAGAAATTCAAAATTGAAATGCCCGAAGAACTATTGGAAAAGCATAATAAATTAGTAGAAGAATTGAAAGAAAAAGTAATGTCCATTTTTTCTCATTGTTATTCGAAAAACGAATAAATTAATTTTCATTTTTTCTATATTTGTAGGTGGTGTGCTCTGGAGCTTGGGTGGAAGATAAGAAAATATCTGTTACATATCATTATAAAGGAGTCAACGACAAGTTGAAAGCCAAATTGATAGAGACTGCCAAAGGTCTGATTCAAGGTCATGGTTTTCAATTGATCGAAACCCCCTATGCCTTGGAAGGCAAACCACGTGTTAACTGGGACAAGGGTAAGTGAAATTAAAAATAAAATCACAAAAACACCTCTTATGAGTGGCAATTTAAAAGCAATAACTACATTTTTTTACAAATACGAAAAAAATATAACACATTTACGAGAATATATACCAAAATGCAAAAAATTTTGAAAAAAATTTCTATTTAGAAGAAGGCACGAAAAAAATTTCGGAAATTTCTTTTTCGGGGCTTTCCTATCCTCCTACCATAAATAAGTGGTAAAAAGCAACTCATTTGAGATTGGGAGAGAAATAGAGAGAAAGAGAAAGATTATACCGTAATGTCTTACTTGTCAACCCAATAAAAATGATTTCGTTAGACTTTTGCGTAGGCGTTTGGCTTAAAGACCAGTCAAAAAGTAAAAATATATACTTAAAAATATAAGAAAAAAATTTTAAAAAATAAAAAAAATTTGCGACAATCATTCGCTGTCATAAAAAAACTGACTTTATATATAAATTTGAATGAGTGGATGTGAAACGAAACGCTCATGTCTCTTACACAAATATATATGTACATATACCGCGAAATATATAATGAAATGAAATTAAATTTTTTTAAATCTCTTGTCGATGATTAATAATATAATTATTAAAATGATATTAAATTTTAACAATTTTTGAAATCATAAAGACTTATATAAAGAACAACAAAAGTCTCCGCGCGCTTCATGCTAAAGGCATGGCTGTGGTTTTATTTAAAACAAAATATATCATCAAAAAATACCAAGTAAATATTTCAGAGTGTTTACATTACAAAATCAAAGAAATTTGGAAGTATACTGAGCGGAAGAATAGTTTATTGTGATAAGACAGACGACTTTATCCCAACATTACTACTTGCGTAAACATTTCCAGATAGCGTTTCGTCTTGATGGAGACACAATTTTACTTCCTTCTCTTAAGACTATCTCGGAACACTATTCAAGCTCTTCAAAAGTGCTTGAATAGTTTAGCAATATTTGCAAGTTTCTAAAAACTTCGCGTTAAATAATGGAAATTTAATACACGAATCTTGGACATTTAGCGAGCAAATTCAAAGCAACTTATATGCTTTATAATGTTACCAATGCTATGTGAATATTGAATAATTACTCTCCTATCCCAGGACCTAATCATTTTTTGAATCAATTGTCGTTAGCATACTCGGACTAAGAAATGAGGGCGTGCGGTACGAGCGATATAACTTCTAGACTCTCTGGTGAAAGGGGCAGCTATTTTCTTCGGAGCATTGTTGTTCATTGCCTTGTTAATAGGTGGTAAAGGAACAGTGATAATGGAATTTAAGGACTTAATGGGGGGTCCTGCAGACTCTAATCTTATGCGTTCAGCAATTTATTTTTGTATCCGCATCCAGAGGTATACGTACACAATTCCATTTTGTACTCACCGCTAGAGAAGCCATCAGACGTCCCGAATATTCAGTTTGTCACTTCAAGGCGATTTGACAAAAATTTAAATGAAAAACTGGAAGCTTTGTTTTCATTTCTTCAGCACGAAACTTTTTAAGATTTCTTCACAATGACTGAAAAGCTAAAACAAACATAAAAGCAATAAAGATTTCAAATTTAAGTCAGATATTTACCCGAACGGCAAATCTGCTCAACAACAGCTACGGTTTTTCCTTGAAAAATTGCGCGCCGAGTGAAATTAACAAAAACCTGTATAAGAAGAAAAAATATAAGTAAAATTGAACCGAAAGTCTGGACACAGATTAAAGAAATGGAAACATGAAATCATTTCAAAAATTATTCCAACTGGTTGAGTCTTTACAACCGTAATGAATCATGGCCGCACCTTTTTGATTAACCAAGAAAAATTATTTACTAAAATTTGCGGCGACCTGCTTATATTTTCTTGAAGTAGCGCATAAATAGGAAACATATAGCGAATTGATACAATAAAGCTTCGCTTGCTTTCCCAGGCTTGACGAATAAATTTAATTTATAAATATACATATATATATACATGATCTTCCCCAAATATGGGAACATAAACAAAGACTCATGGCGTTCACCCGCGTAGTATTTTTGGAGATTTATTATAATCTCATGGAACATGAGATGTTTATATTTTCTGTTCACATATGTATATCTTTTAAATTTGTCTGTTAACGATTACTTCTATACCTGCAAACATTACAAAACAGTCAGTCAACTTGACTTTTTAAGGACAAAATAAACAATCCAGTATTCATAATGCGTTCATAATGAATTATTTGTTCATCTTATCAGGCTAGCGAAAAATCTATATCTCCTGGAAAAATCAAGCGTACGAATTTTTCTTAAGTGTTATCATGTTAGCGATCGTTTCGACTCATAGCGAATAATATTTCACAGTTATTTGATTATTATAGTAAAATTTGAGAAAATGAAAAAAAAAAAATGCTCCCCAGCAAATCAAAAATGCCAACGTATTCTCCAAAATAGAAAGAAAAAAAACATAAAATTTTTTTTTTTAAGTAAGATCTGAAATGAAATGTTGGTGCCGTCTGAAAATAAACATGAAAAATGCAAAATTTATACACTTTCTCAAAACAATTCAAATTTATACGTGTGTGATGAGTATAAACGTAGAGCTATTCAAACATACAAACATGCATATTATGTTTATATTTATATGTGTTAGAGATGCTTGTTTGTTGTAGCTTTTTTTTAAACATATTTCTCAAAAAAATATAGGGTATTATTTATTTAATTCGCAAAGTATTTTTTTTTATTTATTTTTTTTTTTGTTATTACATAAAGCGTACATAAAAAATAGACATCTTCAAAAATTCCTTCGGTGACATATGTGAACCGAAAGCAAAACTGAATTAAAATGATTCGGAAAATTTCATTTGCCACTGTATATAATGTGAAAATTAATGACTATAATATACTCCTGTTGTCTTCAATTAACCTCATTTTAGCCATTGATATTGATTTGCACATGCATTCACGTTTGACAAGTGATATGCACGTTGGCAAGAATCTTAACCACCTGAAGTAAATATTTAAATACTGCAAAATACTCTGTTAATGGTGGGCATGTCGATAAGCAGAATCGCTTATTGAAATCTTATAGCCATGTATACAAATATATTTTATATCTTTTATAGGCTTTTTTTGTTTTTATAACCATCACCGAAGAACGAGGAGTAAATTCATTTTGTGGAAACGTTTGCCACGCCGAGAAGGAAGGTTCTGAAACCCCATACAGTATATATGTTTTTTCGATCAGCATCAAATCTGAATCTATTTAAGCATGTACATCCGTCCGCCTGTGTAATATTCGTTATAAACACTCTCTTGGCCGCAAAAATCAATCTATCGACCTAATTTTTGGCCAAAACATTTCAAGTTCCCGGACGCAGGTTGTTGTTGAAAATGGTCTATCTAAATCATAAACTGAAAAAAACTCATAGCCAAATCGTTTATACGATGTAATTTTCTTACTTCTTTAACATTTTCTTTATTTCTTTTCATTTTCAAACCTCACCTATGAATATATCAGAGATCAATTATTTACTTATCCGCGAGTGTCAGCGTTTTTCGTTTATCTTTCCGACTTGTAAGGTTTCAAGAGTAGGCAAATATGGTTGGATAGTTTTGAGACAATGAATATGTTAAAAAGCTTTTCGGGTTGATGCCGAATTTTAAAGTGATAAACTTTATATCTCACCTCGTCTATCAGTTGTAGCCTTTACTCTACCTTCTCTGATCCCAAGAGCCTTAACTAAGGCCACAGCGGCGAGATGAACAAATGGAATTCGAAATTACGTTAACCTTACCTAAAGTAAATGTCCAGCCTTTTCCTTTATTCTTTAATTTCAGCTTTATATTTTATTTCTTGTGGCTTTATACGTTACAAACAAATACTACATATACAAGTGAAAAGACCGCTTTAGTTAAATAAGCTCAGAATGCTTGATGCTTATTTTAGGGTAAAGATACACGAAATCCTCCTATCCCCTGGTGATTTTAGGCTCTATACCATTAAATTGAAATGTGATAGTCTTGTCATTCCGCTTGCATTGCATAGGAGAAAGGGTTAAATAAACATCATTCGTCCAGTATAACTAAACAAGAGCAACTGTAGAAGGTTGAATCTTAGCTACCGTCTATAAACAAAGTTTGAAAACCGAAAGCTAAGAAATTAAAAAGAATATCAATTTCAACAGGCTACAAGTTGCCAGGGAGTTCATTGTAACCTGCACCACTTGGGGTATAAGGATAAATTAAGTCTGTGAGAATGTCGGCAACACTCAGAAAGACTTGCAACAGATCTACCTTTTATTATAACAATTATTTCAGAAAAGTTATCCTGAATTTGTCTGTCCGTTTTTTTTTTATATGTGCTCTTTTGGAGACAATATTCAGTTGTTGTTTCGTGGCACTCGGTCATGAGATTGATTGCAAACAGTAACTCATGGCACATTACGACGAGTTGAATGGTGAACTCTTTAGTGTTGAATATCTCGAAATCTAAAATTGTGAGTTTTGATGCCATGGGTTTTGGCGATATAAGAATTCAAATGGAAGGAAATGAATTAGAATTGGTAAACATATTGAGAATTTTGAATGTTTTTTTTTACACTTCCACGACTGTTTTGTTCCAAGGTGTAAAAGCCGTATCATGCAAAATACAAAGTAACCCATGCTCTGATGATGTCTCAGGTATCGCAAATTATAATAACATATCGCCGTATGTCGACAACTTAGTAAAATGTTCTTTTGCCAATTTCCTGACAATAAGGTACCTGTTAAGCTTCCACAAAATAATCGAGAGTGGTACACAACGGTTTTTAGCACAAGGACTTAACTTTTTACGTCTCTCAAAAAGTGCACAAATTCCCTTCATAAACAGTTTAGTTTTTCGTAAGTCATTCTTGAACATAGTTGCTCATTCATGGAACTATATACCCAATGAACTGCGATCAGTCTCTTATCGTCCGTCAGTGTACAAAAAAAAAAACCCATTGAACGTAATCAAAAAAACTTGATTTGGTCTTATTATGTATCCATTGTTGACTTTGGACTTTGAATCGTGGTTTGTAACTTTTCAAGTAGTAAGTTATAGGTTGGAGCTGTAAACAAAACATTAGAGTTATAAACGTTATTATGTGGATTTTTTAAATGAAACAAGAATATGTTCAATTATAATTTGTACTTGCGTTTTAAAGGGTTTCTTATATTACGCCATGGCAAAAGATAAAACAAAAAAATAAATAAATTGGTTGCAGTGACGAGTTTCGGACCAAGGGCGATCGGATCAGAGAACTTTTTCGACCCCTTTCCATATACCGCCTTATTTTCAATAACTGTAGGATAGTGTAGGATGTTTACTGATGGACTGCGACTCACTAAAAAAGTTTGATAAAAATATTTACACAATAATTTGAATACTTTTTTTAACACAACGATTAAAAAAAAAAAAACGTAGCAAACTTTTAAAATATGGACGTCGTACACGTCGCCACAAATTGAACATAATATGCTTCATAGTTATAGGTGGTTTATCTCACAACTCTTCAATTGTGAATATAAAAATATCAAAATTATTAAATTTTATTTTGTTTTCTATATTCAAATCAAATGGTACGTATATTGTAAGGCATTATAACATATACAGTCGCTTAAAGAATTGTGTACAGGCGCACATATAGGCAAAATTATATATATATATATACATATATATATTTACATATATGAAATATTTGGAATTTTTCACTTTGCTTAGTCAAAAAATGTACACCAATGCGTATATAATCGTTGTTGCTGATGTTTATTTAATATTTTTTTGTGTGACCTTCACGGGTACATATTTCTTCCAAATATTAAAATGAAACCTTTAGATGCTTATAATAGGTGCAAATTAATAATAGTATAATGAAAATCTCTAAAGGCATTTTTTTTGTCGTTGCAAAATATCTGATCGAAACCGATGCCAAATCTGCAGATACAAAATTAAAAAGATCAGTTGTTTTTCGAAAAAATAGATATAAAATATATATGTATATATATATATTTATATATGTATAGACAGAAACTCATGAGTATCGACAAAAAATGAAATTAAAAAAATCAATTAGCATATAAATTTAAGAAATAGATTTACAAATACAAAAAAAAAAAAAATAATAATAATAATAGCAAATAGGCGGATAAACAAATATGTTTTAACGTTAATTCGTTAAAATCGAATAAATTTCTTTTTAATTAATTTTAACATTATTGAAATGCTTTCTTTTTTTTTTGTAATTTTAGGAGAAGGTGCCAAGATGATTTTGGAAAAACATTTCAATGCGGATTGGGCTAAAAATTTGAAGATTATTTATTGCGGTGACGATACTACTGACGAAGATGCCATGAAAATGCTCCACGGTATTGGTAAAACGTTTAGAGTATCTGAATTGCCTACATTGAAAACCTATGCCAATTATCAAATTAAAACCGTCGAAGAAGTTGGCTGGCTACTGAAAGCTGTTCAAGCCAATTATGAGAAAAAGAAGAAAAACTAATTTCTCGTTACCAATTTTCTTATATATTCACATCAAAAAAAAAAAATTACATAGAGAAACTGAAATATTTTGTCACGAAATGAACTTGAACTTCTTTGAGCTATTGAGTTAAATGTTCTAATCTATGTATAATAAATAAGTGCACAAATGTAAGTAAGTACATCGTTGATGTTCGAAAGGCTTTTAAATCAAAATGTTTTAATAACTTTTTCGTATATAATATTTTTGTAAACATACATACATACTTGACAAATACAGATAAGAGTATTGTGTTTCATGAATTTATTGGCAAGAAAAACAAAAAAAAAATCGAATAATCCCAATACATACGTATGTAATCGAATCAACTGTCGCTTTTATATTGAGTAAAATATTAAAATAAAATTTTTATGTACTAAAAATATACAAAAACATACCATTATTCAGAACTAACAATTTTCCGGTCACGATTTAAGAATAACTCACGTTTGCAAAATCCTCTCCTCAAATCGCCTAAAATGCGGCTTTCGCGAATGTGTGGATGCTAAGAAATAGCTAGCTTCATTATCAAAAACCGAAAATCACTTCCAGAGAAAAACGTTAAAATTTGACAAAGTAATAAGAAGACTTGGTATCACTTTCTACAGGGTTGCCAATAGTTAAAATACTAATTGGTAATATTAAATGGTTATAAACTTTAAACTTTACTGTGCTCGGGTAAGTAAAAAAAAACTTTACATCTAAAAATTGTGCAAAAATATCAAATCTCAAATATCAAAAATTTTAAATTTCTAATAACACCTTTTTTTTATTCAGTATATAGGGCAAGCAATTAAAATTTTAGTTTAATTGTGGGCAAAGCATCTTGATTTGTCTTTTCCCGTTCAAATCATACTTCGGTCGATAATTTTATACTGGTAACTGTTTGACCTAACAAGAAGTTAGAAAATCAAACTTTCTCGTTTTCTCAATTAAAATTTTTCGCCAAAATTTTATTATCTTTGAAATCAAGCAATAAAATTCTACTTTGTGACGATTCTAAGTGTAAACTCAAGTATCATCTACTATGGCAAAATTGCGCACAAAATTAGTGCTGTTAGTACAAAAAAGCCGAAGAAGTTTTGAGTCAGTGTCATTCGAAAGCTTCTTTAACCCAATTTCAGCCTATGCAGAATTCATCTTATCAATGGTATTCTCATACTTAATTAATTTATTAGAATCTTGTGCATTGATCTAACTGATACGTGAATGACCATAACCTAAGTTGATCATTAGGATTGACCGACAATGATATATTTTCCTAAAGTCATCTCTGTCTCAGGTATTGAAGTTTATGATTCTAATATAAAAATAAACAAAAAAAAAAAAACAAACAAGAACAACTTCAAATCATAATAATTGTCATCGTCTTATTGGTGTTTTTAAAAGCTAAATATCAAATTTTAACTACAATACATTATTAAATTTTCTATTAGTTTTAATGGTATATAAACTTTTAAACTCATTACACACGGGAAAAGACAAAATTTGCATATATATATATATATATATATTTATTTCAACTGTTATTCGAACTTGACCTAATAGCTCCAAGAAAAATAGCTAACAAGGAAATTTAATAGCTATAAGTAAAAGTATCGCATGAAATCTTGTTTTTCTGATGACATTTTTTTTCCTGCCGTGAATGTGATTTTAAGATAAGGATGTGGTGTGAAAAAGACAGACAAGGTGATATATATATATTATTGAGTCTTCGATTAACTGCGTTGCGAGTAAGTAACAAGTCCAAAACGATATTACAAAAAAGATTCTTTGAGAGTTATCCTAGCTTATGCTGAAAGCAGAAAAATTTTAAGTAAATTAAGTTTCATCTCGTATACTGCTCCGTCTATAGTTATGTGCACATATAGTAGACTGAAAAAGCAAAAGTGTTATTTAGTGGTTCCTTTTTTTGTGGGCAAAGTTTAAAGGAATAAGAAGGCAATAAAACTCAACATTTTGAAAAATAAATTTTAAAACCGAATGAATGTTTCTAGAGATGTTTTGGGGCAAACGTTGATTGCTCCTTTCGCACATATAAAAGTTGTTTGTGCTCAACAGCTATTTGGATGCGTTACAGGCATTCGAAAAGTTGGCTTATTGTTCGTTATAGTATTAGCAAAACTTTGCCGTTCGCCTTAGATAATTACAGAACGTTGGTAACTTTCATCTAATCGGTACATAAATTGCAAAATGTAAACAAGGAAGAAGAAACATTATCATGCGTAGACAAGGCAGACAAGTCATCAGATGTTAAAAACTTCAAATATCTTTAAAAAAAAAATAAACAAATTAGCAGAGAATGGATACTAAATTGGAGGTAAATGAAATGAAATAACCTTAGGAACTACATTTCTGTATATAAGTGTTGACTTATGCACGTAGATGATGGACGATTACTCGTCGCAGAGCCTGGAAGGTGATATGTCAATACCAGCAGGAACAAGCAGAACAAAAGCAACGATAGGCTCGCCAGACTTTAATACGTTAGATGAACCTATTAAAGAAACTATAGTAAGTCTTTTTCATTAGTTAGTTACTTTAAAAGATTTGTTAACTCTTCTGCAAATCCTTATTGTAGTTACGTGATATACGAGCAGTCGGTATAAAATTTTCTCATGTTTTGTATCCCAAAGAAAAGTCGACTTTACTTAAAGACTGTAAGTAAAATAGATCTGCCATTTTTGACATTAATAAAATAAATTTAGTGATATCATATGTTAGGGGATCTTTGGGGTCCCTTGGTGTTATGTACTCTTATGGCAACAATGCTGCAGGGTTCTTCAGATCGTGAATATGACGGAGGGCCGGAATTCGCACAGGTCTTTGTAATAGTATGGATAGGTGCTGCTGTGGTTACATTAAATTCTAAATTACTAGGCGGCAAAATGTGAGTCGATTGTATTCCGCAACAAAAATTTATAATATTTAATTATTCAATAATTTCTTCTAGTTCTTTCTTTCAATCTGTGTGCGTATTAGGTTATTGTCTGACACCGGTAGCTTTAGCTTTGATTACATGTCGCCTTTTGCTCTTATCACAGCAAACAAACCTTTTATTCGTTTTGCGTTTAATAACAACAACAATAGGTTTTTCTTGGGCCACTTACGGTAATCTTATTTATGCATTGCAGTAAACAGAGTAATATATCAGTTTCTACTTTAATATTATCTTTTAGCCTCCTTCATATTCTTAGGGGAAAGTCAACCACCCAATCGTAAGCCATTAGCTGTTTATCCCATGTTTTTGTTTTTCTTTATAATTTCTTGGCTGGTCATTTCACATAACCAATAATAAAGAAAGTCGTGTGTTTTTTAACTAAATAAAAAAAAAAGAAAATCAAAGTATTCTTTGAGTACGTCAAGCGTGTCTAATTAGAGTAAATAAACCAGAAGAAAACCGAATATGTTTTTACATAAAGTTTCCAGAAAAATGGGCTGTAAAACATTGAATGTGTGCTTCTATCTAACGTTAAGTATGGGATTATATACTGTGCTTATAAAAAACGACTGAAAATCAATGCAAATGATGACATACTCACTGGCAAGTGTTTACTTTATATTATCAATATTTTATTAAACTTTCATGAAATCTTACGTACGTATGAGTTTATTACGGAGGTAGTAAAGGCAGTTAAAATGTTTCAACTTTTTTGTAAAATTAAATTAATTATTGTTAGAGCGTGCTATTCTCTTTTCTTTTTTTTTTGATTTGAGCTTAGCTTAACGTGCAACGTTTAAGGTACAAAACTCTGCAAATATTTATAAATAAATAAATTTCAAGTGCTTGTCCCTTCCAAAACAAAAAAAAAAAAAACAAATGTAAACTTAACTAAACATTTTCGACGTCAATATTGTTCGAATTAGATGCTATCTCCAGGGACATTTGAGTGCGAACACCGTCGACGCGAGGATTACGATACGTCAGGGAATTGGCTCTGGCTTTGCGACCCATGAAATGCCTTTCAACCCATTTTAATAAAGTGTAAACTGAATCGGTTGAAGGTAGACGATGATCGGCTGCGGTTTTTACTATGTCCGAGGATGTGACACGAAAAGTTCTCGCCATACCTTTTAACGCTACCATGGCATCTTCGTCTGTAAGGTCATCGCCCACATAAATGATTTTTATACGTTCACTCCAGTCAACACCAAAGGACGTGCGTAGTATGTAAATGGATGCACGTCCTTTATTCCACGGCACAGGCGGTCTCGCCTCCAAAGCGCAGTGGGCTTCAGTGGCCCGAAAACCGTATTTTTCTATAAGCCCTCTAGCTTTCTCAATCATGGCCGGTCTTAATTGGTTCGGCGTTTCACGATAATGGAATGTCAGCAGGGCTCCTTTATTTTCCACCCAAGCACCATCGCGACACACCTTTAAGAATTCAGTTTTCTTTAACATTTTTTATTTGGCATTTGTAAAACGAGAAACTCACCGAATCTTGTAAAGCTTTTAACAGGCCACTAACTTTATCTTCGAAGGCAATGGGCATTGGGTGCACAAATTTGCTACCATCTGGATGCAAAATTTCCAAACCGTGATTACCTGCATAGGTAATGCCATCGATTCCAACCATTTTTTTAACGTTATCCACGTTACGCCCAGATATTATGGCAACGTAGACATCCGAATGATTTGACAATTTGAACAATACATTTCTAATTTCGGGTGAGAGAATAGCCAAATCGGGATGTGGTGCAATAGGAGCCAATGTCCCATCATAATCTAAGAGTAAAGCCAATTTGTGATTATACCCAATATATCTGCAAAAAATAATAATAATTAAAATTTTCCAAGCACTTGTTCAAGTATCTTACTTGAGTAGGTAATCATCAAAATCATCTACGGTAACTGGTTGCATTGTAGTTGTGCCCACATCATCCATTTCTAATGTGCCCATAGCTTTTAAGAAGCACCGCATCCAATGACTAACATCACACTCGGCTTCACGTCGTCGTAAACGGCTCATTCGTAGGATTCGTTCATCTTCAGGCATTGTGAGAGCACGATGTATTATCTCCGCTGCTTGGTGCACTTCATATGGATTACTTAGCAAAGCTTCATGCATCATTTCACCGGCGCCCGCGAAAGGAGAGATAATTAGTACCCCAGGAACATCGTTGATTTGACAAGCTACAAATTCCTTGGCTACTAAGTTCATGCCATCTCTCAACGGTGTTACTAAGCAGATAGCGGCGTCGCGATAGAGAGCTGCTAACTCATCCTGACCTACGTAATCATAAATGTAACGTATAGGTGCCCAATTGGCAGTGGTGAAACGTCCGTTAATCCGACCAATTAATTGATCCACTTCTTCTTTCAATTCTTTATATTCCTTAACATCAGTGCGGGATGGCACAGAAATTTGTAAAAGCGATACTTTCTCTTTGTGCTGAGGATATTTTTCAAGTAAAACTTCAAAAGCCATTAAACGATGAACTAAACCTTTAGTGTAATCTAAGCGATCGACACCTAATATAGTCTGTTGTTCGGAAGTTTTTAACACGTTCGGTGCTTTTTGAGCCAATTTAACAAAGCGTTCATAAGGTATGCCAATAGGTAAAGGCCGTATACGTACAGTACGACCGCCATGTTCAACCAGCAAATTATTACGATCTACACGACAACCCAAGTTACGCTGACAACAGTCCACAAAATTTAAACAATAGTCTTGTATATGAAAGCCTACCAGATCACAGCCCAACATTCCCTGTAAGATTTCATCCGACCAGGGAAACAAACGAAATATGTCCCATGGTGGAAATGGTATGTGTAGAAAAAAAGCTAAACGACAAGGCAACTTTTTCTCTTCGGCTTCTTCGCGTATCCAATTGGCAGCCAACATTAAATGGTAATCATGAATCCAGACTATAGGAGCATTTTTATCATGACCATTACTCTTAGACAAACATTTTTCCAATGCCTCTATAGTGCGCGATGCAAAATGTTTATTAACTGTAATATAATCATTCCAATGATCCGCTCCGAAAGTGGCCCGACCAGGCATCGAGTGGAATAAAGGCCAGAAAATCTTATTGCAGCAACCATTATAATAGCTATCAAATATTTTCGGATTTATATTCACAGAGACCACCTAAAGAAAGATGAGTGGTTGACAGTTCCCTTATTTTTTTGAAAAAACAAAACGAACCTGACCGGATTTAAGACCCGCAGTCGGTGTCTGATCATCGGGATTTGATTCTGGTATAGGTTCATATGGATCATCTAAATGTATACCAGCCCAACCCACCCATAAACCATTACCTCTTATCACTACAGGACATACGGCCGTAACTAATCCTCCAGCGCTGGGAATGAAAAAAAAAACAATGAAAATTAATAACTTTTACGAGAACTGTACTTATATAATACGCAGCTTATGCTCAGAGCGTACAGACAAACAGTAAATTTTTAAGTTTCACAGATAAGACTTTGTTTTCATTTTATAAGAATACGAGGACAATGGTGATGGCCAATACGATTGACGGACCTGGCCAATGACTCGATATGTAAGCCGCGACTCGATAAGCAAGTGGATTTAACCTACGCAATTTTCAAAACTTACCTAGCCTTACGCTCTAGTTTACCAGTTTTCGAATTACGTATTAAAATGAAAGGCAATCGATTAGACACTACTATCAAACTAGCTTTGGCACAAGGTTCCGTTGCATTTGCTGTAAGCATTTCAGTTTCGACCATGATTTTTTTCTTTTCACTTTTTCACTTTTGCTGAAGATTATTGACAAGCAGTTTTCTTTTTATTTTTTAATCTTTTTTTTATTTTTTATTTTATTGTTACACTTTTACTATTTATTTTAAATTTATTGATAGCGGTTATAATAGCGATTATTAAATAATTCTTTTAAACAGTCACGAGAGTTCACTAGTTCATCTTTAACGTTTAAAATCAAATTACACAAAGCTAAGGTTATTATATTATCAGAGATTCTTTAAATTATTGATTGGAAGCGACGCAAGTCTTAACTGATGAGTTAACGATCACAGTTGAATATATTCTGAATCGTGGTGTCTCTCCGTATGACTATGTGGTCAAGCCCCAAACCGATGATGCGCTAACAAAGAAAGTATTACTTGACTTCGGCTTCTTGTTCGGTTGCAATTTTCGTGCGGAATACATTTATAAAATGATTTCTTATCAGTTCTAACATAGAAGATGATGTTTTGGGCTGAAAACAATTGGATCATAAGTAATCGCTATGTTTGCTAGTCTGTTCCGCTTAATAATAATGTAATATTATTATTATATATTCTATTAATGCGCCCTTATCATTATCAATTCAACAAATATATCAACGTTTACTTTGCACAAATAATGAAAGCGCTGCTTCGATGTATAGGTAATTAATAATAGCTTTCGTTTAAATCTTACATTATAAATGCATCTGAAATAGTAGATGTAGATGTTACGTCTAATAAAGATAACTAAATGTTGATGAAACTTTAATCGCTCAGTCTATAAATTATGATCCTTTGGTAAAGAAAATAAGTTTAGCCAAACGAGAAGCTTTCAACATTGCTTTCTTTTAGCGATAAAAAGAAAAGATTGAAAATTCAAAATTAAATTTAAAAATAATAATAAGGAAAACAATTAAGACGTGACCTGTTGTCTACTGAAATATTGTCTTAGGTTCGTTGATTTTTAACAAAACAATAAGACTGTACAGCATTGAACTATGCCTACATATATATATATATATATATATATATATATATTCGTTCTGAAAATTTTTAAAGAGGCTTGGCATTAATTGTTACAAATATTGTGGTTAATATTATTATATGATCCTATATATACAAAATGTAGTACAAAATGATTATAATTTTGTATACCAATCAATATATATATATATATTTGATCAGTTAAATCATGAATCGGAGTTGTGGTTGAAACACGCATGATTGAAAAATGGAAAGAGAGAGGAGAAATTTTGAAAATATGTAAAAAGGCTTAATTTGCAGTCTACGGTGTTAGAACCATCAACGGCTTGAATCTACCTATTTATACCGAAGGGAATCATTTCGATCATTCATTTTTGTGGACTTGCCACAATCGCAAAAATTATGCTTGGACTTTCCTATTTTCGCCGAAACATTTCTTGATCGATGAAGAAACCAATGTTAGAAGCATGGTTGCAATCTGCCTACATACAAGTATTTAAAGATCTTCTCATACAAATAAAAGTCACCAAAAAGTTTTATGTGACGTACTCGGTGGTTCTGACGTTAATACTTATGCCATCCTAAATAGTGGTTAAATAGATATCACAAGTACATGCGAATTTTTTCATTTAACAATCATTCTTTATGCGAACAGCCCACATAACCTACCAGCATTGACTTTCTCCACCGTTCCAGATATTGCGGCTTTCAAGTGGAACGTACGCATATACTACTCCCTTTTTGCCTTCTTCCCTACGTGTAACCTTTCCCCACCACGGTCGTGTCCGCAAATATAGAGGGTTGACTTCACCTGAGTAACTGCCCAACTAAAAAAAAAAAAAAGATGCAAATGTGGCGACACCATTTCCCGGAGTCATATGAGAGATTCATTTAAGTATAGTTCCGATCAGCTAACTGACACACTCGCAGTCAAGAAAACGGCCAGATATTTTTTATACATTAACCTAAAATATTAGCGATTTGCCTCAACAGAAACACATGTTCACTTGCTTCATTTGTGGCCATTAGCCAAGAATATATTAAATACAAAAATACTAAACTCAATACAGTAGAGGCAATGTCAATTTGCCTGATTGCGATTTGAATCAACAGTATGAACCGAACCTAAGGACTTTTCCATTTTCGTCTTTCTTTAATATTTAATACCTTTCAAGTTTGATTGCCTGCTACTTATCTGTCAAATTTGCGATTTAAAACTGATAGAAAACAGATAGAGATATGTTGAGTATATATATATACACAAATGTATATGGTTTGAAATTATCGCACGTATATACATATAATTATTTATTAATATTGCACACATTAGTCTTTTGCTACCAACCTTGTCGTGATCGTATAAAAGACAAACAAGAAAATTCTATTCGGCTCTGGCCCATTTTCGATATCCACTACTTCTGTCCTAAAAAAGAAAAAAAATCAAAAATTAAATTTCGATGTTTTAAAAAGTTGGACGAACCCGTTTTTTTGCATGTTCGAACAATGATGGTAGGATCGGGTAAATTTTTTGCTTTTGGGTGTGGCTAAGGTTTTCGCTTATTTAAAAGGTTGCAGTAGGATCGCATAAACGGATCATCCGTTTGTTCGTAATTGCGTCCTCCAATCGGTTCGAGGCATTTTCAAAAGCATATGGCTTGAAAGAACTTTCATTTTTTTTGGCACCGATTTATTGGAGATATGAGTTTTTTCGATTGAAAGAATATTTACCGCAAGCGTTCCACAGATCGAAAGTCCAACTTACCCAGGTTGGTACATAGTTTATAGGTTCTTGTAAGCTTCAAGCTTAAATGTGCTGCAAACGTTTCGACAAAATGAATATACCTCCATTCTTGGGCGGTGGGTATAAAAATAACGATTTTTTGCTCACGAATTATTAATACTTATATAAATTGCAAGCATAAATTATAGTTGCAACGAATATCTATTAGAATTGATAAGAAATGCTTAAGCGGAACCGAGGAATAATTTATATTATGTTTGGATCGAATTTTTTATACCCAGCACTAGCTTGAAATGAGAAAGTGATTAATTCATCCTTTAATTAGATAATGGATATATGGGTATACATACGATATTTGAGTGCAAAACAAAGAAAAATATATGCCATATAATCTGGAAAACAACCCATCTGGACAATTATTTCAACTAAGAAATATATAACAGGGAAATATGTGCGTCTTATTAATATACAGTTTGTTGATGATTGTGAATGCATGTTTGTTGTTGAGCGACTGTAACTGATTTGCACCCGTGCAACGTATAGATTATGATTTGGTTTATAATAAATTTTCTGACATTCACCTTTATTTTTGTTCATACATAGAGTACATATATGCTGCAGGAAAAGGAGACGAATAATTCGCTTGACATTCATGATATATTATATCGTTTATATAGCTTTTAATGCAGCATATATATTTACTGGTTGCAAAGTGAATTTCAATCAATATAAGTACCATATAGTCCAATTTTACAGACATCATAAATGTAACCGTAAACACACAAACCTACAAAATACTAATAACGTCTTTCATTGCAGAGTGCAGAGTGTTCAAGTATTCAATAATCTTCAACTTTATGATAGAAGAACTTACGCCAAAGTCGATCAATTTATACTCCTCATTATATAGTTTCCCCAATTTTCGGATCGAATCGTTGTTGTCATAGTTCATTCCGCAATAATTTATATCAAGTATTCGAAAATGCCTAGACACCCGTTATGGAACACTTAAGTAGTATCGATATCATATATGACGCATTTGCATCTCGAAGATAATTGGACTATACAACAACCGTTTACAACAACAGGTTTACATATTATACGTTATTTAAATTTGTTTTTATTTACATATGGTTTTTCAGCAGTTCTGAGCGAACATATAAGTCACAAGTTAGTCGAATATTGTTATTGACTTAACTATAAAAAGTGTTTAATAAAAAAAGATTTAAGGTAAAATTCAAAATTTTTAAAAAACGGAAAATTATCGATTATGTGGCAAAGAAAATTAATAAAAAAGCTCATATATCGGTGTATATGCCGTTTGCATCCCCAGTTTGCTGAACGTGAGCGTGCCAACGAAAGATGACCAGGCATTGCAACAGAGCTTAACCGATTATTATCTTATGATGATCAAAAGTATGTATACTTTATAGGGTCACTCATGCGGATTTATTGGTTAAAGCAAAAAAAGACAAACCTAATAAAAATACTTTCTTTTACTGGCGGGCACAAAAATTTCAGCTAAGGATGGTTCTTGTAAAGAAAGTTTCGAAATTCGAATTGTACTTTCAACAGACAAGCAGGCATCCGCTTGGCTAAAGCGGTTCCGTTATCTCAAGCGCATGCTCCTATGCTCTTTAAATTAAATTCGCCAATTAATTAAAAAGGTATTCGGCTGAAGTCGAGTCCCGCACAACCTTCGCCGTTATAATCTTTGGCGACCAGGAGAGTGTCAACAACACACGTAATCAATTCAGAATTTCACGCTGATTAACAATATATGTACTTCATAGAGTCCTTGAAGCTACCTTTTGGGTGATGTTGCAAACATTATAAAATAATCAGTATACCATCACCTTACGATGGTGTGTATTAAAAACACTTTTGTTTTTTTTTTTAGTTTTCGTTCTGAATCACAGCCTCTGTCTTTGAATTTAACATAACGACGATAGAAAGGAGAAATTTGAGACAATTAAGTTGATCTTTGCCTCAAAATATTATGACAATCAATGATGAACTCTGCGTAAACCTTGGTGTCAGCAACTTTGAAAAAACATCAATTTTGTTGTTTTTAAAGCAAATATATAAGCTTGGTCTGATTTGGACATGTTTTTGGTGAAAGCTTGTTCTGATGAGGAGAAATCATTGCAGTTCATACAATTTCTTTAGTCTTAAAGATATAAATCCTAGTGTTAAAATGGGATGAGTACTATTAGCAACCAAGACCACTCATCTAATCGTTAAATGTAGAAATTGTTTTTCTCTTTCTACCTATAAATGCTTTATGCGTTCGTAAATGTTATCTGGAGCCCTTGAATAACCATTACAAAACAGGTAATTGAAAATTGAAATTGCCACTGCTTTCTCACGTTTCCGCTTTTATCTTCAAACGTGATGTAATAATTTTAAGATTTTTTGTTTTCATGCACAAAAACGGTAGCTAGTGGAACATGTAAGTAAATATGCAAATAATTAAGTTTCAGAAAACAAAGAAAGAATTTATAGGTGAAGATTAAATTGAATTTTTCTAACATGCATATATTCCATTGAAATCATAGTGTCCTTCTTTCCCGAATATATAAAGAAAAGATATGCAGACATATGTAACGGATGCCTAATATATCTATGCTTATGCAAATTTCGAACTGGTTCCACATCTATTTGTACCTCACCCGCCCGACGAAAGAAATAAAAGTTTAGAAAATCTTTTCTTCAATTTTCGTAGAAAAGTTTTTAGGTCGTATAGAGGTGTTTTGGATAAGGCGCTAATGAGCAGATGGACATGATGATTGTTGTTTGTGATGGGTAGACGATTTTAAAAAGAAATAATTTAAGACAAAAATTCAACATTTCAAATAAAATCGTGCAGATTCAATCTAAGAAAAGAACAATAAGGATAACATCCAAGAATCCTTCTAGTGCAACGCTTTGAACTACCGATTCACAACTTTTTCATCTATGGGCCAATTTTAAATTCACATGACGGCGGAAACCAGCACGAGATACAACTGTTACCAAAAATGTGACATTCTGCATCCATTATCTTTGTTTTTAAATCTCTCATTTCATGACCTAATGGATGAAAATAAAAAAAAACGTTTAAACGCATTTCACATCTGGTAGCTGCACAGCTGAGACGATAGTGAAGGCAGATATTTGCAGCACTGCTATATTTAGGCAAATTGAATTATTTATAATTGCAGACATAATTCTAAGGATAGGGAAAAATTAGTAACGATCTAAGAGCTGTTTAAGCAATTTTCAATCTAAACTGACGATAGCGTAAACAGAATTTTCTAGAACAAATTTGTTTTTTTGAAATCGTAAGCGCAGTTTTTTCAGATGTTAGAGGGATATGGCTTAGCCGATTCTTCTATTTACAAAGACGGCGCTGTATGAGGTCTCTTCATATTTATTTATTTATTATAAATATTTTCATAAGTTTACATACATATATGTAAACGCATCTCGTATGATCTACTTTTGATATTGTGTGCAAAGATGACTATTTATTTTTCAGTGGTGATATACTAGAGCAGACCTTTGAAGAATATGTAGCTAAAAGTTTATTTTCAATTACACGCATTGTAACGTTGGATAAGATCGGCAGTTGTGCTTTTGACGTTTTGCCATGCTTGTGTATGATCGAGGCATTTGGTTGCATGTAGGCGTTAGAGACGTTATATAGGTACCGTTTTCTTCTTAGAGTAATCCAAGGAATTGGGAAATAGTTAAAAATTGGTTGATTCACTGAATTTCATTTCATATGGTTGCGGCACTGTGTGCCTTAAGATGTTAATAAAGTCTTTGATATGCTTTAATAGTGATCGCATCAACTTAAAACGTGTATTTGTATTGTTGTATTTTCTTATTTCGCGAAGCAATATATTCATGCACCTGTTTATTTATTTTCATTCAAAAGACATATATAAAAAATAATATTATTATTAATAATTAGTTTTTAAACTTATAGGTTTAAGATCTTTACTAACGAAAAAATATAAATTCTCTATTAAATTTCGCAAAACTGGCACAACGTTTAAAAGTAGTAACTAAATGCTAGTGTTTACATATTAAATAATGTCAAATTGTTACCTTAATTAATTTTTAGAAAGTTAAAAAATCATTTACATTGCTTAAATTATTTTAAAAATGATTTTGAATGGAAAAAGTGATAATAAATTTTATTTAAATCATGGGTACGTTTTGCACGAATCAAAATTATCAATGTGCGACTAGTATAAGAAAAAAAGTTAAATAAAATGGTTTTTGTCTGACAAATAAAAAAAATATTATATTTGGCAATGCTAAGTTAATTGAACGAAAAGAATAAGAAGAAGCAGAAAACAAAAATGAAAATTAAGAATATGATTTTCATAGAAAAAGCTGTCAATGTATAAGCTGCAGTCCTTCAATAAATTTATTTATTATTCCTTTTTAACTTAAAAAATATTAAAAAAAACTCTATCCAATCCAAAATGAGTATTCGCAGTCTGAAAGCATTTAATGTTCAACTATGCAGGCATGCATACGTATTGGCTAGCAAGCAAGTGCGAATCCTATCCTATCCTATGTTAATGCCGGCACAATCTTGTAAGTTTTATCCATATTGAGGTTATGTCTCCGATTAGAAAATTATTTAATGTATATAAATATATCTATATATATGTCAGATTCTATTAATTACCGCTGCATTTATTTACAGCCCAAAAACGAGAAGCTCACAACAGTTTGTTTCAAATGGTAAAAAAGCGGACAATTGAAGCTAGGACCAAAACTCAAACAAATAATTTCCCTAACAATAAACCGGTTTTCAAAAATGAATCGTCTGGCTCTAATTTGGCTGCTTCAGAATCTAATCCCAGCTGCACCATATCCAAATCCTTGAGTACATCCACTAAAGCGTCTCCCTTCTTAAAGCCAGATTCCTCAAAAAAACCAGATGATCCTAGAAAAGTGCTATCTCAAATTACTACTAAAAAAAATGTTTTAATGAATTATTATTTCCGCAGAGTGGATACGCAAGCAAACCGTCTTACAATGCGGAAATTCTAAAAGCCCCAAATTGTTTAGGAGTAAAGAAGAGCGGTCTGGCTGCAAAAGCTGGAAGTGACTCTGATTATTGTAGAATACCTCTTCCACAGGACAGATCACCAGAAAGACCTATGGTTCCTATCGGTCAGGGTGGTTGTCGGCCGCCAAAAGGCCAGGATCCATGTGAAAAGTCTTTAACGTCTGAAACTTTTCGCGATGGAGCATCAAAGGGGTCGTCAGGCCCAGATGGTGGTGGAGGAAAGGATGGTACGGACAATTATTGGAAAATTCTCGCAGCTATCCTTACGGCCTTAGGTCTAGGTGGTCTGGTAAGAAAATGCGAACTTCGCTATTGACGGTATAGAATAATATTCACATATCATGTTTAATGCAGACATGGTGGTTACTTGGGCGCCGTCCTACATCGCAAGTTTCTGAAAAAGGACCTACCTTTTTGAGATCCTCAGACTTACCAAAGCATGTGCCATATTTACTTATAGGTGGTGGCACTGCAGGCTTTTCAGCGTTTCGCGCGATTAAAGCAAATGATGCTAAAGCGAAGGTAAATTTCTATGTTGTTTGTTTTGTACTTCGGCTGAATACTTGAACTTGTTTCAGGTTTTGATGATTACAGATGAATATCGAAAACCATATATGCGGCCACCTCTCTCTAAAGAACTTTGGTATTCGGCTGGACCGTCAGAACTGACCAAAGATTATCGTTTTAAACAATGGACGGGGACGGAGAGAAGTTTGTTTTTTGAACCGGAAGAATTTTTCATTTCTCCTACGAAATTGATGAACAATCCGAATGGTGGCATTGCCGTGGCCCACGGTTTTACTGTAAAAAAAGTAGATCCTAGTGAAAAAAAGGTGATTCTCAATGATGGTTATGAAATATTTTATGACGAATGTCTTATAGCCACAGGTAAGCTTTAGAATTATCCTATGCATTTTATATTTCTTATCTTACGTTCGTTCAAAAACAAATTTCGTGGTTTAGGTTGCAGTCCGAAAAATTTGCCTATATTCTTGGATGCTCCTCCACCTATTAAAGAGAAAGTTATGTTATACCGTACACCGGACGATTTTGAAAAATTAAAACGTTATGTAGACGCAAAAAAAAATGTAACCATTATTGGTAATGGTTTTATAGGTAGTGAATTGGCTTGTTCATTGGCAAATTACAGGAAATCTGCGGGATCACGCATTTTCCAAATATTTCCCGAATCTGGTAATATGTCTAAAGTTTTGCCCGATTATCTGAGCAAATGGACTATGCAGAAAGTGGAGGCGCAAGGTGTGTGCGTGCTACCAAATGCTTCCGTAGTGGATATCAAACGAGATAATTCTTCACTAAAGTTAATACTTAGCACCGGGGATACTATTATAACTGATGTGGTAGGTGCTCAGTATAATGAAATACAATGGAATTTATTATAAGTGTATACGTTTTCTCTGAAAAAGGTATGCGTGTGCGTAGGTTGTGAGGCCAACATAAATATAGCCAAATCATCCGGTTTAGAAGTAGATAAAATACGGGGTGGTTTTGTTGTGAATGCGGAACTTGAGGCACGGCGGAATCTTTTTGTAGCAGGAGATGCTTCGTGTTTCTACGATCCTCTTCTTGGCAGAAGGCGTGTTGAACATCACGATCATTCCATCGTTTCGGGACGCTTGGCTGGCGAGAATATGGTAGGCAAAAGTAAGTAAATCATTAAAGCTTTGTTTGACTTGATCTTACCTAAAACACGTGTATCCACATATTTATTAAGAAAAAGCTTACAACCACCAAAGTATGTTCTGGTCAGACTTGGGACCCGAAATCGGTTATGAAGGTATTGGTCTAGTTGATTCGTCATTGCCAACTGTCGGTGTATTCGCTTTGCCTACTAAAATAGATCGGCGAACGGATAATTTAACGGAATCTCGCGAGAAAGAAGTCGAAAAACCTTTGAACGAGAAAGATTTACCTGACGTAAAATGCGATATTGATAATGCGGATAGTTACGGACGTGGGGTGATATTCTATTTGAAGGAAGACAAAATTGTGGGTATTTTACTTTGGAATCTTTTCAACCGCATCGGCTTAGCTCGCACGATAATTAACCAGAACCAGATTTACGATGATTTAAATGAGGTCGCGAAACTCTTCGAAATTCATTCGTAGAATTAATGTAAATTTTTATTGTAAAATGTACTCTGATTAGATAGAAATGTTTTTATTCTGTTTGTTAGTTAATACTTGCGAAAAAATTGAGAACGTGTTGTTAATTCAAGAAAGACATTCTTACAGGCTATCCATTTTTCGTTTGGATGTTGTTAGTGTGGATGCGTCACGGCTGTACATTCATTATTTGTAAATTCTAAATAAATTTTATTATTTAATTTTCTAAATTTTAAGTTTAGAGGTATATGGCGATGGCAGTATCGGTTTTGAAGTTTTCGGGATCATCAATTCAGGTAAAAAATCAGCTAAAAACATGGAGCGATATAATGAAAATTAAAAAACATATTCTTTTATTATACATGCATGGTAACGCTAACTTCCTGAGTAATTATATTAATCAATCGATAAGCTGAATCAATGATAAAAATTTCTGACATTGCGCTGTAGTCGCTGCGCTAAAAATTTTCATCAATCGGAGCAATTATTACTTTGCGATTACTTAATGATATAAAGCAGAACCACTATTAGTTATCTATAAAAAACATTGTCTAGTGTTATTCCATTTATCAGATGCCAGCGTGCCATATTTTTGTACATATAGATTTAATCGTACCTTGAAGTTTGTTTAGAAAATTGAACGAAATAAATGAACTTACAAAACAATAGAATCCTATGTCACAACACTTACTTGAAAAACGCTTATCCTATTATTTTATATTACATAAATGACTTTCTAAATCTTTTGTTCTCAAAATTCTTACTCTTACAGACGTATCAACAACATCACGAAGACGTCAATTTCTTTGCATTTGATTGTTTTACAAAAAAATTAATTTAGGACAGTTGTTGCTCTAGCCCATCAAATTTGATACGAGGCAAGAAAATAAATTGTGTTCTCTTATAGGACACGTAATCATGGATGTTTTCATATTTTCCTGTGTAGTCTATATCCTTTCGCATTTTTGTACACACCATCGAAAGGTTATCATTATGCTTGTAATCAAACCTCACCCACATTTTGAGTAAATTTGACTAACTTTGTCAGTATTTCATTTGTGGAAACTTATATGTTCACGTGTTGATTGCAAGAGAAGAAAAATTTTTACAAAGTACCCATAAAACTAAACATTAAAAATAGGCGTGATTCGCTCACGCAATAGTCAATAAAAAATGTTAATTTGAAATTTATTTTGAATATTTGCCAAAGTCGTACAAACCCGGACGGTAGAAGTGCTGTTTCTTTTGAATTACATTTTCTTGCAGAGCAAGAGCCCTGGAAAAGGGCTTTATTTGCTGCATGGTACTTGGTAGGAAGTTAGCTGACGAACTGACAAAAAGTACCGCTAGACTCATAACAGTAGAAGATGTGAGGATAAAATTGAAAGATTATTATCAGTTTTTGCAGGTGTTTCGAAAATTTCTAGTCGTTGACATCAATTCTGTAATAACTTTAATCGACCAATTTCAGCTCTTAATTCTCTTATAATTTTATCATTTTTCGATTCATTGACTTTTGTACGGTTAATAACAGAACGTGCGTGCTGAGCATAGCGCAGTGTAGCTAATCGGATCAATATCGGATGCACACAAATTCATAAAGTGGTCGGTTATCACGGTTTTCCACGCCACCGTTGAGGTGCGTACGCAGTATTTATGCAGTCTAGCACTCACGCAATTTAAATAAACCTGGATCTTAATTCTAAAATTACAGAAATTCATACATCTATATGTATATATAGATATATACATAATGGAATTGCAAGCCACACCACCAAGATCGGCTCCTTAGCTAAACTGTATAAAAAGAGATCAAATACACAGGAAACTGCGAAGGAAATGCATCGAGTGCCCTCATTCAGTGGTAATTCTAACATTCTCTTCTATTCGTATCTATTGTATGAAGTGGAAAGAGATCTCTCAAAAATCAATCTAAAGATCCTAGACGATCGCAGGAAGAGAAGGCGAAAACCATGCTTAACCGTTTGAGTACCAAGCAGCGCGATCGCGCTGTTCAGATTTCATGTCGAGAAAACCTAGACAGTTTTGAAAAAAAAACTGTCGAAGAATCCCAAGCAGCGTGATCGTCTGCGTCGGTTTTTAGTTTTTTGTGTAGGTTTCTTCTTCTTATTGCTTTTTGGTGTAGGTTTCTTCTTCTTACTGTTTGTTGGTGTAGGCTTCTTCTAAGAGCAGTGTATGTCATCGATCTCTCAAAAACGGGAGCAGGCAAAAAGCATACGCTTGTAAACAATTAGAAGTCATTTCATAATATAGTAATATCTCAACAATCTGAAACATTACATGTCTTATAATTATTTCTTTAAAGATCAAAAAATAAAAAGAATGAAAATAATGTAATCGATACTAAAAAGAAAAATTGATGTACAAGTTGTTGTTACTGGTAGTCTCACATTCAATAACTCAGCGATGCATCAAAATAATATGGACGAAATGGAGAAAACGAATGAAGAAAAGGGTCTCCTAGGCAAAAAATTAAATATATTAAATTATAAAATTCACTTACAAGTTACAATCCTGCAATTATGATGTTGAAGTTAAGGATAAATCTAAAAAAAAAATCTAAAAAAACCTTATTTAGCAAAGTACAAAGACAGAAATTTATTGGTATAATTGATTTGTATAATTCTTGTGTGGCATCAGTTCTTTTATATTACAAGTTTTCTTATATCCAACTTTCTCGTGCGCTTGTAAAATGGTTTCTGGCTAAAAAGCCGTTAACTGGCTATTTCTTTTACACCAAAATAAAAAAACAATGTATGTGCGGAGAATGGAGAGAACACAGAGTTGCTTGTAATACACAAGGAATATAGTCAAAAAATCTTTACCATCTGTTATATGGAAAAAAGTGGGAACGCAGTTCTGTTAAACCGGCAAATCAGATTAAGAAACTTTGTCAAATCGGCAAAGCAAGAAACCCTATTAAAATGGCAAAGCAATTAAGAAACTCTGTTGAATCGGAAATCAGATACGAAACTATGTTAAATGGCAATACCTAAAAAGCATGCATAGATGTTGATACAGATGATACAGATAAATTCATTCATTCATCCAATTCAGTGATTTCTGTATGAAAACTCCACATTTTCTAATAGAAATGAGAAATGAGTTTGACCATCTGTTGGAATATAAAAGAAAAAACTTTGGGTTTTACGTCAAACTTAAATAGAAATTTTGGGGTTTACGTCAAACTTAAATAGAAATTTTGGGTTTTTTATCAAACTGAAATATAAATGACAAATGAGTTCGACCACCTCTTGGAATATAAAAGAAAGAACTTTGGGTTTTACATCGAACGTATGTAATCCAAAAGCTTTGAAATATTTTTTATTTATTAATATTAATATTAGGGAGGATTTTGTATTTTTATATTATTTTCACATGTAACTATATATGTATTGTAATAAATTTTGTAAAAGGGTACAGTGTATTTGGGAAGATTCCCTATGAATCCTTCCTAAGTGTAACGGAGTGTCGTTGGTGGTGAAACGTATATGTATCCCTAATCTGCTCGGCTTCAAAACACCAACTCTCTCCGTCTCGTAGATTGCCAATGAAGCTCGGCATAAGACGGTCCCTAAATCTTACTCGCTTTATTATTAAACGCTTGGAATTGTTTTGCAACAATTGGAATTTTTTATTCAGAAGTGCACTATTTATACTTAATTCTAACAGGTGACTTAATGCTGCGTAAACACTAATTAATTAGAGCGCCTTGCATCGTATTGCATTTCGTAACGCAATACCCAGCCAGTTGAAGTGCGACAAAATTTTTGTTTTTCTCTTTTGCTACAGAATTATGCTGAATTTGCATAAAAGTGGATGCATATACCGATATGCGATCACACTACAGTATATACAGCCAATTCGACATTTTTTATTTTCATGAATTCTTGCAGTTTTCACTTACACTGGCCTGCAATTTAGCTAATTTTTGAAGCGTTGTTATGATGTGGATTTTCTTTTTTGATGCGCTTGCACCCACTGTTACGTGCATAAATATAAAAATATATAAGACCATGGCCTGAAAATTTTCCCGAAATGTGTATGTGCGTCTGTTTGAAAAAGAAAAGTAGAATATATTTATTTATATATGTATATATATATTAGTTATTTATTTTTACATTAAAACACCGACATGCCTAAGCTCAGTTTGGCGGTTAAATATTGATATATATATATATATTATTTGTGAAGAAAGCAAAAAATATTTGAGCAAAAAAACAGACGCGTATAATGTTTCACTTGAAAATGAAGTAAATGAATGAAAATATATATGCGAATTAGACGAGTAAAATATTACAAAAAGACAATGAACTATAAATAAGGAGGAATACAATAATGCTTAAAAAAGCCTCCTTAATATAGGTAACCATTTTACACAATTTAATATGCATTTCTCTGGGCAGACGACATTAAGAGTAATGCTTCAGGAATATTGCCCTGAACGCTTTCCAAAAGCTGTGTTAACCAAGCTCCCTCATTGCTGAAACCCACGTTCATCATAGCTTTAACGGCATTGTTAATGCGTTCGTCTACATAAAAAACATTAAAAAATATTTTTAAGCTAAAAAACCGGAGAAGAAAAACTTACGAGCATGGTAAGTAATCTTAATAAATGATTCCGTTGGGGTTACGTCAGTCGAAGTAGTCGTCTCATTAATGGAATTAGGTATAATTGACACGTTGGCAATGTCTGCAGAGACTGAAACATTACTTTCGCCCATTGGTTCATTTGCCGATTTTTCATCCTTTTTATCGGTATCAATTTCAGTAGTAGTTACATCATTTACATTTATCTGCTTATCAACTTTCGATAAAGCTAATGCATCAACTTTAATAAGAGATTCCGAGTCGCCGTCGTTATCACTGTCACTGCTTCCCTAACTTAAATCCATATCTTGAGGTTTATTTGAATCGACAAGGATTTTGTCCTGAACATTTTCGATTATCTTTTCATCGCTTGATTTTTCAGCATCAGTATCATTATGATTATTGTCATTCGGAGAATTTTTAGGCATGTCATTAGTAAGATCGTTGGAATTGAGATTGTGGGGAATGTTACCACTATCTTCGGCGGCTTCATCCAAAGGATCTAACATTTTGGAGAACATATCACTGAAGTTATTTAAAATTTTTATGCCAGTTTTCATGAAATGTGGATTTAAAAATTGGGCTGTTGTATTCAAAGGTATGGTTGGCATTGCAGGAGCAGAAGATGCCCTTGTTCCACAGTCGAATTTGTAGCATTAGCCTATCCATATATGGTTCTGCTACAGCTGTTGTACTTTGTAAGGTTTACTTTGATATGAAAATGCAGAGGTCGAGTGCACAAAAACAAAACAAAAAAACAAAGAAAGGAATCGCAAGGGAAGAGTAAGGAAAGGGTAAAGAGTATTTGTGAAATCAGAAAACGTGCCATTGAACTAAATATCCTGTGCGGAATGCAATCAAATGTTTGATTGTTTCCCTACGTAGCGTCAACGTGTCGATACAGCCCAGGGACGAGATGACAATTTGAAAGATTGTAAGGGTTCTTTATGCGAAAAGACCTTAACTTCTGCACCTCGCCTTGAACAACACGAGGAAAGTAATTTATTAAACAAACGCGAATTGCGAACTAAAACAATAGATATTGAATTAGATATCACTTGCAGAGAATGTAGTGAAGAGTTCGATTGCTTTGAAGAATATCATCAACAATTAAATTCGGCGCATGAGCAACTTGATAACTTGAAAGAATGGAAATGTCCTTCATGCGAAAAAGTGTTGACCTCCGTCCTTCGACTGAAACAATAGTTAAGAAATCATGTGCCGCGAGAACCTAGAAAGTTACCCTGTTGAAAATATGGAGCTCATTTTCCAACAAATGATTGCTTAAATGCGCCTTATGTCGGCTTATGGCAGGCTATTGTAAAAGTACGATCCAATCTACAAAGACAGTCCTTGCACCAAGCCAAGTCAATGAACAGAAAAATCCCTGACAGACAGGCTTAAATATGCTCAAAACGGGGTTGAAGTGATAGCTCCCCATTGCTAATAACGAACTTAGTGTAAACTCTTTCTTTTTTCTTTGTATGAACCCTTCAATTCGTCTGAAGGACTTTACTTTCACTTTCACATTTTCGGCTTGCAGTTCTTTATTCTTTTTATATTTGTTTTCTTTTTTCTCTCTTTTTACATTATTGTGTTTATATTAATTTTACTTGGGTGTATTTACATAGATACTCATGCAGGCTCATAGCTTGCTTTGTTACCACACGGGAATATACCTTTTCTTCCATAGTGCCCTGAAAGTAAAATATGCAAATGAAGCCTTCGCGCGAATCTCGGGTACCCACTACCACAGACACAGAGATTAGAAAATAGGCGGACGTACACTTTTATCATCTATCATTTACGATTATGGTAAAGGGTCAATTTAGAGAGATTACATATAGAATAAGTAATTGTGCACAATTTCAAATCCTTTTCGGCGCTAAGTTTTTAATAATCAAAACTAATATGCAAAAGTTTTTGGTTGGTTTTTGGGTTGAGTCTTTTCGAAATAGTTTGTGTATACGAAAAGTATATAAAAGTCATATAGGTGCTATGTAGACTCAATTGAATCTATTCAAAAGCAATTTTTGCTATTCGCCCTTAGGAATTTGGGTTGGGATGCGTCTGCTTCTCTTCCCCCCTATGAAAATAGGTTGCTCTTGTTGTCCTTACCCTCTCTTGAGAAACGTAGATTTGTTCTTGGCATTTGCTTCGTAATCAAAGTAATAAATGCTATAAGTGCTATTGACTCGCCGTCATTGCTTGGAGAAATAAGTTTTAATGTTCCTAACCGCTTCTCTAGGCACTTTACCTTGGTTAAGGTTAGTCAATGTAAATATAATTATGAGCTGTGTAACCCGCTCAGAGTTGTTTGCAAGAACCTAAATTACGTCTATCACCTATTCTCATTATCGGACTCTTTAAAGTCCATTAAAGCAACATTGCTTAATGCACGAGCTTAATGCAATGTCATACTTAAACTGGCTTTTCACCCTAAATAGTCATTATGACTCGAAAATGAATTGTTGTTAAATATTATCGTTGTTTGCGATGACTTAGGGGTTCATTTGCAATTTGGTCCTGCATCGGTTGTGGGTGTGGCTCTGTGCTAATTGTGTACATGCTTTTTTTCTTTTTTTCTTCTTATCTGTTTTATTGTACTTATACTAAATTTTAATAATAATTAATTTAAGATTTACTTTAAGAGTCATTTGAACTCGACTGTCATTTGTTTTTAGTTGAGTTCCTGTATAAGTAGAATAAATAAATAAAGAAATAAATAAATAAAAAAATAACAAAAAAGCAATCGTGTACCTTCAACCCAATATGCGATGCTATCGTTTTTGTCTCCCTTATCGTATCATAGCCTGATAATGAGAGCCGTAAATTGAGCTTTAGAATAACAACTAAGATAACACGTAGAAATGACCGGAAAGTGTTGAGTACAAAATTGAAATTATGTAACGGTTTACCTCAATTATAATAATAAGTCAGTTAAATTATAACAAACTATTAAAATGTTAAGGTAATCTTAGAGGATATAATCGAATCGATTAAAGAGAACTTCGGACTTAAATCTTATTTCTTCAAACTTGTTTTTTTCGACGTCGTCAAGGGAATTGGTGATGGAGCCAAGTATTTGTGTGACTGGTTTAAAGGTCTTAGAAATCGGGGATACTATAAAATCAATATTTTAGTTCGTGTGCGTACTGCTGATTATGCTCCAGGATATTATTATTGATTTGGGAATTCTTTTCCAATGATAGATTTGAGAGCGACTGAAAAACTTGATTTGGCTTTTTTGTGAAATTCGGATGTGATGATGAAAACTTTCCATATCTTGTGTATTCCGTAACGATTCGAGTTTGTTTACCTTGGATTTGATGAAAGATGCTTATGTAGTTTACCAAGGATTTATTTCGAATACAGCAACATGTGAGATCAAATGCGATCGCAGCGTCATTAGCAGAACATATTTCTAATCCAAATTTGTATGACTTTTTAGAGTTTACTTATAAGCGTGGAACCATCAACGGGAATATTTGCAATATTAAAATATACCTATACAAGATTTTGCTCCTGATTGTGTTGACCTCCAAGTGGAAGTGTTCTAAGATCGTCTAATTTAAACCGTCTTATATAACATTTATTATTCTGGTGAACTTTGCTTAAGCCCCTTTGAAAATTTGAAAATCGTTTTGGCGCGGGATAAGTTTGCCATTGGTATGAAGTACTGGCCACCTAATCACCTCCGAGTATATTCTTCAATAAATATCTCTCGGTTTTATGCTTTTGGTATATATTGGATTTGTCAAATGTTTACAACGAAATGACATACCCATTGAAGACTCCACGCTCTATTGTCCAAAAAATCAATCGGTATACCACATAATTATGAAAATTAGCCATTGATCCATTCCACGATTAATAAAAATGTTCTCATTTTCCTTTTTTCTAAATCTTCCTTACATTCCAACATTCCTAATTACTCGTGAAAAATTAAAAACGCTTCCCGTTATGTTTTAGATCATCCATCCGGACTTTAACGTGCTCGGCTACCGTTTGTTTTATGGTCTGCCAAAGTGTTTTAAAGGATATGGTTCAGTTCTTCGTCAAGAAGTCTCAGAAATTCTGCAGTGGTTTAAGCAAAAACTTTGTAAAAGGATACCGAAAACACCGAATATAATATATATATATATTGTATAATAAAATATATATATATATCTATATATAATATATATATATCACATATATATGTGTATATTATATTTGATTAAAAAAAAACCCTTTTTTTAATAAGAGAGCAAGTTATATAAAAGTACGACTGCGTCGACTTACAGCCTTGATCTGATCAAGAGACTATACATACTTCAGAGGTATTCTCTGATGCGTACGCACATGTCTTGCAAGGGGGGACAATAAAGCTGTTGTGTCGAAAGAAAATGTTGATTAATTAAAAATTCTTTGTAAATTTTTGCATTATTTTTTTCGAAACATTTCCTTTTATTTTTGGGTGTAAAAATTATAAAAAAAAAGAGTGAAGAGATTTTTTGTTTTTTGCTTTTTTTTGTTAATAGATTACAAATACATAATTATAATAATAATATAATAATAATAATAATTATATAATAATAATCGTGATATTCATTATAATAAAAATTAAAAATATTTTCGTAATAATAATTTTCGTAAGTGACATTGAACTATTCTATGAAGATTATCCTTTGCTCAGAAATGAAGTGAAGAAGAAATATATAATAAAAATGTGTGATTGTGTGCAAGGGTTTATTGTAAGCTAATTAATTAAAGCTACGATGAAATTCATAAATACATGTGTACGTTTGTTTATGTGCACGTACGCAAGCGGGCATACGTAATTAGATGTACATGGTTGTATATTCTTCATACTTTAAGGCTACTCGGGTGCTAACGTTGATTTGTTTATTTATTTATTTTTTTTTTATTTTTTTTAGAAATTTCCTTTATTGTTGGATTTTGGGAGGTTGATAATTTGAACTCTTAGAAAGGTGTTTATATATATATATATATGTATATATATGTTATTAAATTTTTTTCTTTCTCTTTTAATTAATTTTTAATTTTAGCGAAATATTTACAATTACTTAACAAAACTTAATATAGATTTTCTTAAAAAATAACCCATTAACCACTTGCTTACTATAACTAAGAAGAAGAAACGTAATATTTTTTTTTCACACAAGATTCACGCAATTAATGAAAATCAGTTCTAAAAAAATGTTTCTTTTAATGATTTTAAAAAACAAGAAGCTTGCTTTTAAATGGAAGCCAAATAAGATAAAGTCGAGAAAAAGCAGAGAAACAAAAATTAAAAAAAAAAGAAATTGAAAACAAATTTTTTTTTTTTTTTTTTTTTTTCAATTGAAGAGGACATCACAAGTTATACAAAGCTTAGCTTAGTAACCGTAGGTTAACCTACAGTTTTAAATAAAAAAAAAAAAAAAACAAACAAGCTATCAATTGCAGTTTACAAATTGTTTGAAAGATCTGTAAAAATAAAAAAAATAAAACGTTTTCGAATACAATGAAACAATCTTAGTTTAATAATTTCTGTCTCTTCGGTATTCTTCTAACACTTTCTATCACAATCATTTACAGTTTTCAAAATTTCGTTTTCTTTGTATTTTCAAAAAGTTTTCAAAGAGATTTTATCTTTAACAGTTCTATTTAAAATGAAACCATTTCTGTTTTTTGTTTTTGTTTTTGTTTTTTTTTTTCTTTTTCACTTGAAGGGAGTCAAAGTTATTTAAGATCTAAACTTATAACGAGAGGAAGAACAAGTAAGAAATTTATATTCGTCTTGAAACGAATTTTAGATATCAGTCACCTGAATAAAGCTTCTTAATAATAACGGGCGTGTCAGTTGGCTAATCTTAATCTTTCATTCTTCATTTAAACAGCTTGGTTAACGTTTTAATCGATAACTGCCATGGTTTTTAAGTTACAAGCAATAATATTAAGATCTGATTGCATTTTTTCTCTTCTTTGCTATTACCGAGCCTTGGGCGGCAGAATATCATCAAAGAAGAAAACATGTGACAAGTTTCAGTTTTCATATCCATTTTCACAGGAGTAGAGGTTCCAACAAGGGACGTAGATCGATACTCGATTCGGGTTAATAATTTTTTTTAATTATCGCGAACCAATGAAGACAATATAGGCGAACTTTACATATATGTTCGAAGCAAGGTTATATAGACTAGGCTTCAAGTTTCTGTTATCTATATATTTGCGGCAGTGAATTTATATTGGAAGACAGACACACGGACTTGAATGCATCGCATGCCTCGCAGAGCGTTTAAGCTCCATTCCTCATTGTTACAAGCGGAAAGAAAAATCGAATATAATTATCCTTCGTTTAGTCATGGTATCATGAAAGTGTGCAAGCCTAATAAGGTATGTGTGTGTGTGTGTGTGTGTGTTGTCCGCCTATCAGGATTTGATTATTCTTAACTAATATAGTAAATATTTAAATATAGTTACAAAAATATGATTATTAAGATGACATAAAATTGGCACGCATGTGTATATGTGTATGTAATTTTTTCTGTACGTAGAACATATTAAATAAATTTTCAAACTTACTTCTCTAACTCGAGTTACGAGTACTTATATGAAATGATAAGTTATATACTCCTTTTATATACATTTATATCTCTATGTGTGTATGTATGTATATATGTATATATGTATGTATGTATGTATCTATATATGTACGCGCGTGTATATATATATGTATATATATATGTGTGTGTGTGTGTGTGTGCATATGTGTATATGTATGTGCGTGTGTGCTTGTTATAAAAACACTTAACCTAGCTGACAATATTATCCCAACAACTACATACTTTGTAAGCATTAATAGCCATATTTTTCCTTCTGATATATCATCAAAAACAACAACAACAACAACAACATTCAATTTGAGGTAAATCTTAAGCTACACATTTTGTATAAGAATTGTACGTAGTTTGCCATTGTCTGCTAATTGTTTCTTTAGACGTGTTCGCGTATCGATATAACGGCACATAAGTGATTATCGTGATATGATCGAGTTATCATTTCCTTAAATCTGTAGGTCCACCGTTATCGCATCCAGGACTACTATCAATACTACAACCACTCGCTTCGCTTTCCATAGGGGTGGGTGTTTGACGCTGTTGTGAATCTGTGGTATCCAATTGGGCGGATGTCTCGGTTTCATTGTATCGTATCAATTTGATTGTTGTCAAACCATCAGCATTACGTATCAGTCTATAAAATTAGAATTCATTAAAATACGAACTTCCTTCAGGTATTGGCACTGATGATTTCAACTTACGGATAGCAATCATCCTGTGCCGAAGGACTTGAGTACGGTCGTTTCTCAGATGTGCAATTGTTATTGTGATTCCCACTGTTATTGTTGCCATTGTTTGCCGATACACTCAAGTCTGTAGGTTTCATTTCTTCGCACGAACTCGAACTATCTTGAGAGGGTGTAGGATTTTGCTCTGCAGATTTTAGGACATTGAACTGGAATTTATCATTCGGAGTGTTGGGTAAAGTTACCGGCGAATTAGGCAACATGCCGCCATTGGAAGATAGGTAATGGATCGCATGCATAAATAATGGGGATGAGGGCGGTGGCCCATATGCAGCCGCTACAGCAGCTGCAGCGCTGGAAATTCCATTAGGCAAACTCAAATGTTGATTACCTTGAGACGTAGCGCGTTGATTAGAATTTTGTTGTTGTGTATTATTTATAGAGTGCTGCAGAGAACCTTGTGACGGCATAGCCCATGTAGTGCCATTGTTAGATGCTGCTGCGTTCATATTAGATGAAGACGTTTGATTGTTGGTCCCATTAGAATTTGTGTTATTCGTACCGTTACTACCGCCAACATTAGTGCTAGCAACGGTCTGTCTTAGTAGGGAAATATTTTTGATATTCTTCAATTCGGTCGGATTACGCAAAAATTGATAGCAATGCCGTTCGCCTTGCACCTTACGTAAAATGTTAACTCGGTAATAGTAGCGTAAAGCTCGCGACATTTTGTCATAGTTCATCGATAAATGGTTCTTTTGTATGCCCCATAATTTGGCCAAACCGGCGGGATCAACTATTTTAAAGACACCTGTATCACGGCACTTCCAAGCGATTAGATCGCTGTACTTCTGATTACGATCATTAAGCAGTTGTTGTAAAAAGTCCCACAATAGACGACCGTCTGGAAAAATGGCAATAAGTTAATCAATTTTTTTGCAGATGTTCTTTTAACTTACTTGTATTGGGCTCTGCGGTTTCTGGAAAAAACTCTCGTTTCACGGGCTGCAAATAGCGATTGTCGTTTTTATCAGGAAAGAACTCTCGCTTAACTGGCTGCATATAGCTGGGTGTTGTTGGTGCTGAGATTGATCCACTGCCACTATTCCCGACCTGTGATCGATTAGATTCGTGGCTTAAATGCTGTTGTTGTTGCTGTTGGAGATGCTGCTGTTGAAGCGGTTGTTGTTGATGTTGTTGTTGAGACCATGTGTTTACAAAAGTATTTTTAATTTGTTGCTTTATATTTGGCGGCATATCTTTCAGCACAGGCGTTGCGGGTGGACTGCTACTGTAATGACCCGTTGGATAAGTATGCGCAGAGAAATTAGCTAATGCACTATTCCCTTGAGAAGTTTCTGCAAAGCTTTCCTCGTCTGAGTCTGAATGATGGCTGCTAGCACTTGTGCCATTAGTATGCTTCAAGGCACTAAAAGCATTGTTTGCGACTGCAGCGGACGATGATGACGCACTAGTGGAAGAGTTAGTACCTGAACTATTGCTACTGCTACTGCTGCTGTTACTACTGCCGCTACTACCGCTACTGCTGCTGTTGGCCTGGCTAGTAGAAGCTGTTTGTTGCTGCTGATTTTGTTGCTGTTGTTCTTGACTTTGAGGCGGGCTGCTGGCTTGGGAATCTACGGAAGGCGGGGGACTAAGCGTTACGGAATTCGGAGCCATAAAATGGTGCGGCGCTAAGTGTGAGGTCTGATGAAAGGCACTTTCTGGCGGTGCTATTGGTGGCCAAGTTGGAGTGGGTGGGTGGCTATGCGGTGATAACGGATAACGGCTAGTTGGCGTTACGGGGCTATTTGGTAAATGCCATTGCATCATGTGCGACTCAATAACCAACATTTGCAATACGTTGTGCAAGACATCTCCGGCCCCCGGACAACGATGTCCGAAATCGGCACGCGTCAATAGACATAATGCCTTTCCATTCATTTGAAAGAGATCATAGTCGACTTTGGGTAAATCAAATTCCCGTTCACAGAAGTGTAAGAACACCGCAACATCTTCGCGACTCCAGAGACGCGGATCTGAAGGGAGAGACGGAGGCAACTGAGTTTTAAGTTCGGCCAATTGGCTGGGCGGTGCTGGTGGGCAACGCCATAACATATCACTCCAAAGGCCTAATGGTGGATTTAACGATAACTGGACTGGCAGCATTTTCATTTTGATTTCTTAACACAAAAATTTTGAAGTTTTTTCCGAACTTTGATAAAAACTATTTAATTCGCGGCTTTCAGCGCACATTGGATTTCACAGGAAGCAGTTGTAGTAATAATACTAAAAAGAGAAGAAAAATTTAAATGTTTATTAGAAATTCACCAAAAAAGTTTATATTTTTTCTTCTTTTTAATCAGAGAGAACTGTAGATTTAAATAATAGTTTACGCGAAGCCTTCGAAGGTTATGCATATCTTTGCGTGGAAAGCTTTCATTTGAAATGTGCACTGATTACACTTTTCTTAGTTAAGCATAAATTTCTTTTTACATATTGTTACATTGCTTGAGTTCGAACTTATACACACACACACACACACGTAATCTTTTATATTGTAATATAACCAAAGAGTAGCTAGTACTTTCAACGGTGTTCCATCGATACCTGCATAAAATTTCCTCATAAGAAAATTATTTTGTCTATATTTTCTATATACGACTGATCAAAATTCGTCTGCATGTGTTCATGCACACATCTGTCTAATAAAATTTTTTTACTCTACCTGTCAAATATTTTTTTTTTTTTTTTTTTTTTTAGTTTTGGTTTATATCGAATTCTGATGATGATGCTGGCTGACTGGTTGATCGTTTTGTTGATGTTGAGCGCCTAGACAGCAAACGGAAGTACTCGCATTCCACAATAAAATATCTTCAGTGGTAACTCAAGTACTTTTTGTGTGTTTGTGTGCGTGTATCAAATACAAATAAAACAACAACGGATTTCTTTATTTTCAGAATCAAGAGTTTAAGATGTAAGCAGGGAGAAAAAGAAAGAGAGAGATCTGAAACCAGTTTTTGCCTACAGATGCTTTATGTGACCGAGTGAAATTAAATCCCAGTCATCCACCAATACCACCACCATCATCATCATCTTACACTAACAACCGTCGCTCACTAACCGGGACTGTGCGTTAGCAATACATATTGATAAGCAAAGAGGTTTTACATTGACGATGATGATGAAGATGATGAGGATGACGATGACGATGATACAATGTGAAGTAAAAGCAAAGAGAGAGATTTTTTGCCTTAGTCTTTTGTTGTTGGTTTGCATTGAGGATCGAATTTAACTTGCTGTTAATAATGATGACGACGATGATCAGCTTCAAGCAAGATGACGACAACAAAAGCAGGTAGAAATATTTTTCAGAAAAAAAAGGAAAGGAAAAAAAACTGCCTCATAATAGGCATAAAAGTGCTCGTTTTTCTCTCTTATTCTTCTTCTCAGATTTTGTATGTTGTTTTCAAAAGAATAATACAAGTGGGTCCGTATACATACACTTAAGGAGCAGAGTTAAACATTCACTTGAATGTCGTAAAAAGGAAATAACAGCGCATATGTAAGATACCAGCAAGCATTTTAAGGTACGTTCACTTAAATACTTTAAGCTTGCGGATGATACGTCGATATGTAATCCTAAGGACTTTAAATTCACTCGTTTTCTACAAATTTATTCTACTCTAATGACCGCATAAGAGATTGAAACTCATATAGTCGTACATGTTATTCATTCGATTTGTATACCCACACGCATTTTCATTAGCTGGTCTTACTCTTGCCTTTAATTATCTATTGTTACCTAACTATTCAATGCTCACCTTTGACTGGAAAGCCATAAGCGAAAAACATAAATTTATGTGTGTCACAAATTCGAGATCAATAATAATTATATCGAAGCTTTCGTGAACAATTGACATACTAAATATTGTGTATTCACACTTACTCTAAACAAATTGAAATTTGCTGACAGAGTCCAGAGCAGACAATATCAAAATTATCTTAAGTTAGAATCAACTAAAATTTGAATTTGAATACATAACAAGCAGAAATATTATATAGGACCAGGGAGCCATCGTTCATTTAATACAAATCTTCACATAGTGAGTTTTAAAAATCAGGAATTGTATGGAAAGTGGTCGGAGAAATGGTTCGATCAGGTTCAACAGCATTCGCCCCTGGCGCATCAAAGCACGTCATCAAAACATTTCAAAAATTTGATTTAGGATGATTAGCAAGTAATTCGGAACCGATCGGTTTAATAAAAAGTGGATCCATCTCGATGCATCTGCACACCTAATATAACCTAGTACCACAAGTTATTTTCGAAGAAACTGAAAGTTCGATTTCATACACTCCTCAAACTGAATTGTTCTCAATAAAATTAATATTTACATCTGGATCGACTGCCAGCAAAGGCTTATTTGTCCTTTGTCCCTTATTAGAAAAACTATAGGTAATAGGTGATGCATCTGCTCGCTGTTCCTAAAGTTGTTCCATAAGAAAATCTATTTTTCCAAAATCACTTAAATGTATTATTATTGTTATTATAATTTACTTAGCCAGATAAATACATTCTGAGAGTAACGTTTTAAAGCATTAACATCTAAGGCTGTGGGCTTTATTGAACACAGTGTTGCACTTGGGCTTAAATATCAAGCATTTCATTTATTTCTTTTCTCTTATCTTCGGACAGTCCATGAAATGTGAACCTGTCCTCATATATAGGTCATGTAAAAAAAAAAGAAGAGAAAAAGAAAAACATTTTAAAAAAAACCTTTATTTGCAAGATTAAACTTTCGACGCCATTGCGTTTAATGTTGCATTGTTCGTTGGGTAAATTTAATTTAGCTGCCGTCGTCGCTATGATTCGCATGAATCTTTCCTATACTCCACATGCAAGTATGCATACGTACATTTTATATATATGTACGGTATGTATAAATACAAATAAATAAGAAAAATTCTCTCTGCTCTCTGCCCCAGAGACGGAAACTATAACTGAATACTTTTTTTGTTTTTTTTTTTTTTATGTACTATAAACAACACTAACAATTTCTACTAAATACGACCGAATGTACGACAGAAAGATTGTTTTATGACAACATATTGTTTATATTTTTTTTCCTCTTATCCACACACATATGAAGACTGATCGGCCGACAGTTAGACTATTAATGAGTTAGTCTAATGATTTTTAAAGAAGGAGAATTGAAAGAATATTCTCAACTGTGTCGTTCCGCTCATCAATAATATAATAGGAGGAAAAGTTTAAGCAGCATATAACAACAGATACCCTCATGTGGGGGGTATATTAGATTTGTGTTATCAATATTTTCGATTAGAGCATATTTTATTGAAATAAATGTGATTTTCAAAATTTTATCTGACAAAGCTAGCGTGACTTCCAATTCCCTCATCATTCTCCCCAAAATCCCGAACCTATGTCTAAAATAATAAATTTGTTTTTTGCTTAATCCCTCTCAACGATCTCTAATCTAATTTACGTAGTTAGATATGTTCATCCAAAATACTGCAGTATGTGGAAAGTTGTAAATGGACTTTGTCTACTTTACAGAGTTTCTTATGTCATGTTATGTTGAGTAAGTTACTCTCTTTTTTATATTAGGTCGCATATATTAGTCTGCATGTGTCTTAAATTAACTAAGCGCGCCTATATTTAGCTTTGGGCTTGTTACGTTTTAACAACAGTTGAGATGTTCGCATTTCGCAGGTCTTGGCCGTTACAGAATGCTTGTGCATGTTACTATCATCTTTGATGATCTATTTATTTTTTAATTTCGTTATTAATTTGTTGAAAAACAAAGCAACTCATCTTTTAGGTAGCAAAAGATTCGCTCTAAACTGAATATACGAGGAGCTTAGTAGGATTCACAATACAACCAAACATTCGAAACATCGCCCCAACATTCAATTCGATCATTTCGCCACATGCAGTTATCTACATAAAGACTTTTCAAAATGAAGTGCTGTAAGTTAAGTGGTCGGGAAAAGTGGTCCAATTCGAACCATATTCAACAGGGTTTGTTCTTGAGTCCAAACCTGTCCGTGTATCAAAATTTATCAAAATATTTCTAAAATTGCGAGCTTTAGTTTGAAAACAAGATGGACAGACGGACAGACAAGCGAAGATTAATTCGGAAGTTGATTCTGATTCGATCGGTATAGTGAAAGGTGGATCTATGTCAAATCCTACTGCACACATCCGCATAAACTTAATATACCCTTGTACCACAACAATTAGTGTATGGGATAACGATTGCAACATGTAACGATAATTTAGACAATTGTCGCCACAATCATAGTGAATTGTAGTAGCAGATGACCAAGAAGACAGCATAACTTTTAATAAAGTTGTGAATCATAATAGACGCCATAAATTATTTATTTCTTACTTGGAAGCGGTCCGTAATTTACATCTGTGTGTATTATCTATACAGACATAGCATGTATAAGGAAATAATCTTAATATTTTGATGATAACAATGTTTACGGCATCAACTGGCGAGAGATTTTATTCTTAAGCTATTTATCAACAAATATTGATAAATCAGTAGACGTCTGTTGTACAAAAAAATTTTTCAAAATTCTTTCGTCGATTTGTTTCTCAGTTTTTTTTTATCTGCTTGGTTCAATAATTAAATCGACAATAAACGGATGTAAAATCAAATTTATGCACATGCACGGAGATTCTCTTTACAAATGCACATGGATAAGTAGAAAGGAATTCAATTTAATTTCTGTATGTGCGTAAACGTTAAATATGTGCGCGTAAATATGTATACGTATCTCGAAAATGCTTGAACAAAATCATCGGCACTATTCTCAAACAGACAAGATTGTCCAACAGTAGTTTGCGGCCGAATGATTTCAACAAATTTCTTTTAAATTAAAAACAAATTTCTTTAAAATTTTATTTCGTGGTATTTCTTAAAAGACAGTGTAAGAAATGTTCCAATATTTTTTCATAAAATATTGTTTTTTTTTTTTTTTTTTGCGAAAGGAGTTTGTAGTGAATATTGCAGAACAAAGTGAATCGCGATATCATATCTGTTGAAATTTCCGTCAGTAATGTCTAGAAGTGTTAGCTGAACGTTTAGTTGCGATTACAATCTAGTTAAGATAAAGAGTCAAGAAAACTTTTAAACGGGCTCAGTCGTAACTTATTCTTAAATGATTCTTTTTTAAAGGCCCTCAGATATTTGAATAAATCATATAATTTTTCTTTTTTTAAGTAAGGCTCTACTTAAGCGAACTAAAAGGCAGAAAATATATTTTATCCTAGTCATCTTGATGTCACTATAGGCATATAAGCTTAGCTTGCTTAAGATTTCAATATCTAAGAAATCCCCTCGATCACCTCGATCTTTTATGTGTAGTCATATAAGAGAGACCTACTATTGCCAGAAGAACTAATCTGCTTTTTTGTGGCACTTCCATATTTAATCTCGAATCTCTTTTTATATGTTACCCAT
>CCAG010019932.1:0-30397 GCA_001077435.1 Glossina morsitans morsitans | reverse complement strand
GGGATTTATTTCACTATGAACACAAATAGTGTCTGCATAAGAAAATTACTCAACCCATATCCTGAAACACTCACACGTGTGTTGTACACAATAAATGGACACACAGTCAAGTATGTTGGCGTATCAAAATTACGGACATACGCATTCGTATTGTCCAAATTGAAATTCGTCTTCTATAATGGTGTTGTTATTGTTGTTGTTGTTGTTGCTGTTGTTATTATTATTGTTGTTGTTGTTGCTGCTGTTCTTTGAGCAAAGTTCAACAATTCAAATTGCTTACTTGAGAATTTATAGAAGTTGAAATTAGAAATACAAAATAAGACAAAATGTAAAATGTGTTTCTGGCTTATGATCAAACAATACAGTCAGCAATGATTGCATAGAAGCAGTAAGCTTTATAAGCACTAATGGCATTTATTATAATAAAGTGACAATAAAAATTCATATATCTTGAATTTCCTTGCCCCAGTAAAGTGTATACATTTATAGTATTACGTAGTTCTGTTATCGCGTTCAAAAAATACGGAGGTTGTTATTTTCAGTATACATAGGTTTTGGATTACAATGCAAACCTTTTTTTTTTTTGTTAGATTCGCAGAACTGTTAGTAATAACTAAAAGAAGTTTCGGATCGTGAAATAAGGTGAAACCCAAAAAGTTACACTAAAGCTAATCAAAGATGAGACTCGTGACGATTAACGTGATGTTGTTCACAAGCAGTTCCTCTTCCAGAGGTATAAAAAGAGGCGAGTCTATCTCAATTGCTTCTGGATGTTGTACGCATCCACACAAACTTAATATACCTTTGTAGCACAAGAATGTGCCGGCGCATTTGTTGTTAATATCTAACAGAAGTTTCGTGTTACCCACTCGTTCACGCGTAAAGTAGCGTCAAACAAGCGAGCGGACCCTCTTTAACGGCTTCAGTTTTCTCGAGAAAGTGATTCTTAATCGATCTAAGCTTATCTGTCCGTCTGTCGGTTTTCTTCTTGTTTTTTGCATTCAACCTATAAGTAGCAATTTGTCAAATATTTTATTGAAACTTTGTATAAAGATGTGGGTTTGCCCAAGGACGAATGCTGCTGCAAATGATTTCAACCAGACCCCTTTTTCGACCATTTCCCATTATTTTGAAAAGTCATTATATGGATAACTCTATTCAGTAAAATAGTGTAGAGTACTTAACGATGGAGTCCTGGCTCACTATAACGGTTTCAGTTGTTTTTAATGTAAAATGAAAACTTAAAAACAGCAAATTACTTCTTGCCACCTGCGTCTGCCCTATACAATGGTGCTTCGCTGTGTGAGTGTTAGAATAAAGTTTCACATGGAGAAAAATCTGTACAAGCGAAACTCCGACAAAGCAACGAAACAATAAAACAAAAAAAAAAACAAAAACAAAGTCTAGCTTGTTATTGTATATGGAAAAGTAAAACACTTTTATAAAATGGAAACTTTATGTAGACGCGCGTATACATAGATTATTAACCCCAACTGAGAGTTAACGATTTCCGTTAAAGCAAGTTTCGCAATCTGGCTTTTGTATGCTGCTAAAGAAGCCCGGGGCAAACGGAACACACGTACCAAGGGTTGAATTTTGAATGACCTTGGCAACATACACATGCACACACGCACACACATGCAATTACATATCTATGACATAAAACCATAATTTAAATACCAAAACTTTAACAGCAACAACAACTTGGCACATCAGAGACCTTGATGTTGTCGCAAACACTCGCATTAACTTCCATGGAAATACACATATAACGTAACATATACATGTATATGTATTTATATAATATGCTTTGAACTCAATCAAGCCTTTTGATTTGAAAGTCCATTGGAGGTTTGTTTCATTAAATTTGCCTGGGTGTTTATATGTATTGGTAGCCTGTCGAGCTGTGCGATGAAATATTTTGAGATTGTCGCCTTTGTGCGTGTATTTGGCTAATTTACTAGACAAGCGAACGCCTTAAAACCTCAAAACTCATTTATTATGAAAAGAGCAGGCATTCACGCCATGAACCCGAAAGAGTTTTATTTTTTCTTTTATGCCGGCAAATATCCTTATCAGCTGTTGTATGTATGTGTGTATATTAATGAAATTTTTAAATTTCGTTTCTCTGTAGTACAGAGTAGTTTTAGGGGGTTCTCAACCCTTTTCTATATAGTTGTATATGCATATATGACGTATATAAATGCTGTGCGAAGTAAAAGTGCTGTAAGAAATATATATGCAGGGTTAGGAGTGATTTTCTGTTTTTTCCCTTTTCTTTTTTTTGGCAATAAGTAAAACATTGTGTTAATTTTCATGTTGTAGATTCGTATATGCGTAGCTGTGTATGTACGTTCTAGTTAGAATTTGTTAGTAGTTACATGTACTGAACAGTTTGTGCGAGGCAGACAAGAGAGTTAGAAATTAGTGATCTTTTTTTTTCCATTTTTGGGTGTTATATGAGTTTTTAATTACGAAATTTGTTCTTCCGTTGAACCAACCTTTCATTTATCGGCCACGCCAAGCGTGTTCTTGTTTACGAATGTGGCGGAAAGTAAAACGTGTCTTGTAAAATGTTCTAAACGGTTTATTAATTTATTTTTTGCTTTTCTTTTCATTTTCTCTACTTTAAAAGGCAATAATTATTTTAAAATTTTTTTTTTTTTTGTTTTTATTAATTAATTATTCCATAAGCTTGTTTCTATTTTGGAATTTCCAGAATTTCTTTGAATAATTTGCCAACAATTACAAGAATTTCCTCTATTTACCGTATGCCGTATCTAGTTGCAAAATTGTAATTTAATTGCATTAGCGTTTTATAAACATTAAATTATGTTCGCCACTCTTCAACATTCCCACTTTCATTATACTGACATTTAAGCATTTACACGCACATATCGTACGTACACTGTGCACACACAGTATACGATGAATATGTATTTATTTATACAAAAGTCACGCATGTTGTTTGGCTTTACGAGTTTAAGCTTATGATACATATACGTAGCGCCACAATTAATTATGCACACGTTGTCTCATGTATTTCATTTGAGTCGACAACAAAAATAACAGCAACACCAACAACCAGCAACCAACAACCGACAACCGACAACCGACAACCGACAACGGTAACAGTAACGACAATCAAAGAGCGTTTTACCAATTTAGCGAATTTTTTACACCTTCTTCTCAAACGTAAAAATGAATATTTATAAGACAAAGAGGAAAAACTTCAAAACAACACATTGTTGTTGCTTTTCATTGCTTTGCTTTTTATGTCTTCATTGTTGGATTGAAAGGAGGAAAAAAAAAAAAAATAATGAAAACGAGCCAATGGAAAAATTAAATTAACACAAAATTGCGAAAAGTCGCCTTTGAAATCAGTCACGTTATTTCACAAAGAATGTCTGTTGCTTGCACACTTTTATGTTTTGCACACATATATGTACATGCGTATATTTGTATATATAGAAGAAGAAATGTTCATATCTACGCGCACGGGCACGCATGAATTTACTTTATGTGTCTTCTTGATGTAACATCTGCATCGAAACTGATTTGGAAAGTATTCAAAAGGAGACGAACAGACTTCCTTGTCATTGCAAACAAGAAAAATATATATATGTATATATTTTCTTCTTATTTTTGAAATGTCTCTTTGAGAAGTTGAGTGTTTTGACCGTCCTGCATACATATATATAAATATATTCATATGTCTTAGCTTTACCACGTCCATCCGAACTAATACATTTTTCAAATAAAAAAAAAAAAAAAAAAAAATTCCAGCAAGTTTTATGATCTCACAATAATGTGAGTGAGCTTACACTAGTTTTCTTGTATCTATCTGCTCTTATCTGTCCTTCGCGGAATCTAGCAATTGGAAGATTGAGCAATAAAAATAAGGTCTGCGGGGCCCTTAGGTGTCTTAGACAACACGTGCTACAATGAAACAACACACAACGAGTACTTCCTAGACCGAGAGGCTCGGGTAAACCGCTGACCCATTTTCATGCTTGGGACTGTGCACTGGAACTGCTCGCATAAACTTGGAACTCCCAGTAAATGCGGGTAATTAACTCGCCCTGATTACGTCTCCGCTCTTTGTACGCATCGCCCGTCGCTACTATCGCTTGAACTATTTAGAGAGGCCTATGAGCGGCCTGATTACTGTAACGCATTTTATGAGTTGCTGATGTTTCATGTTCGAATGAATAAAGGATACGAATGAATAAGGAAATCTCATTAAACGATATCGTCTTGCAGAGCTGAAAAGCTTGGTCTATATTTTTGTTGTTGTTCCAAACCAAATTAAACATGGATTGAAATATTTATGACGCTCAAACTTTTTTGAAGAGGTTCCTTCACGCAAAGTCATTTTTGAGCAGCAGCTAAGTAGCTTACCACATGTTGCTTGCTCACGAATTAAAAACTTCCTATGAAACGGGAAGACGGCATATCCTGCCAAATATTTTTTTTCTTACGATTCTCAAACGATTCTAGCAGAACCACAACACAAAATTCATTCCATCAGTCCTGCGGATGTAATGAGTCCATGCATCAGGCGAGTGTCGGCACCTGCTTCAGCGGCCTTATGGTAATCGAAATTGAAGTAGCGAGCATATTGTAAATTGCAGCATAATGATTATTATAAAAAAATTACTCTCGTTTCTGATTCGTTGCTTCTATTGACAAATTGTCAACACTGCATACATTATGAGCTCCTTTTTAATTCGTTTTCAAGATAGATAAGCGAAAGAGCTTTATGGGAAAGTAGCACGCGTCGATTTACAAATTTAACAAATTTGGCAATTAAGTAAACCAACCCCAGAACACTCCCCTAAGGCACGATTTTCGTTAAAAAAAAAAAAAAACTACAATAACTTGATATCAGGAAACGGATACATTTGTATACACATTCAATGATAACATGAAAACTCCTGGCTAGTGAGGAATAAGCTTTTATTTATTTATATATTTTTGTTTTTTTTTGTTAACTCACGCACTATACCCAAAAATGAATGCTCTGCACGCACTTGTAATCGTATGAATTCCAGGCAGGCAGCCAGGCAGTCAGCTAGTCCGCCAGTCATTCTTTCAGTCATACACACCTTATCCTGATTTGCCATGAGCACAAGGATTCGGGGTTTTCGTTTTTCTTTTGCTGCTTAATTACCAAACCAAACCGCACATAAGTGAGTTGAACATGCATTTGTGTTCAGGTACATAACCGAATATCAAAACCCTATACAAACCCAAATTAAAATCCAGGCAAGCTTTAGTGAAATCCCCGAAGTAAGTGTCATTTTGTAAGTTTGTTGCTGTTGTTGTTGTTATTATTATTATTTTTTTTTTGTTTTCTTTCCCATGAGTGTTGCTGTGTGCGTGTGTTTACAAAAATAAACTGGCGCCCAGGCCTACTCTGGTAAATTTGAAACCCTGACCAAAGCACTCACAACACAGTGGGCCAGTTTATCCAGACCATGTGTTGTTGTTATTATTATTTTTTTTTTTCCTACTTTTTCTGTTTCTACTACTGATGTTACTGCAATATTTCATTCATGACCATATATATGTTGAAGCACATATACACGCAAATATATATATCGAGATATACATATTCAAGTATGTGTATATGTGCGTATATGTATGTGTGACTATGATTAATTACTTTTGCATAAATTTACATATAAAATTTTGTAACAATGTGCCAGACTCATGTACACTTCCAGACACATACGCATACATGCATGCAAAAGGTTCACCGTACATTTGTGTAGACCTTGTGTGTTACTTCTGTGATTGTGTGCCATTTACCAGTGAAGATAATGGTGGAAATGATGGCAACGATTTGGGTATGGATGGCGGCAGTGTTAGAGGGTAGGTTGCAGATGTTGATGTAAGCGACGTGACTATGGGGTGAAAATGCATAATTATACAAACTGGGTATTCTGCAGACAACATAGACAAGGACATGGACGCGAATAATATCAGCAAAAACAAAAAAAAAAAAAAAAATAAGGAAGGCAAAGAGGCAAAGACTTGGGGGTTAATTTCATCAACTGTTAACATCGTGATATGCAAACTCGACGTGGATACACATACGCGTATCTATAAATACATACGGAAGGAACCCTCTGAACTTTTGTTTGACAAATTTTATTGTGAATTAAATAAATGCATTGCTTTTCCCAGCAATTACCACCATCTATGTAATAACCTAAATTAGTCAATCCATAGGTAACATTTGGTAATATATAAATGCAAAAATTCATCAGTTGCCTGCTTTGAGTAGAACGAGTAACTTCGTATGAACCGAATATAAATTAAATAACTCATTGATTGATTCGAACGGCAGGGCAGGTAATAAACGCAAAATGCGACTTGCGATAATTCAAGTAATGCCCATCACTTCATCACAGAGGTTTCACAGAATTGTGGACCGATCAGGAATATGTTTGCATTGATAAAATTTTTCCGGGTAATTTACAAACTTTTATATTTTCTGTAGGCTATAAGCTGCTACCAAAAATGCTTTTTATCTATTTTTTCAGTTTTATTTGCTCGGTGTAGGTGACACATCCTGCCAAGTTACAGATTTGATTAAACTAAGCTTACTTTTGTAACTTGTTTACTGGGAGCGTTCCCGCAATAGAAATTACATACAGACGGATGGATGGATGGATAGATGGATGGGCGGACAGTAAAATGGATATTGAATCTGATGCTCGTGCAATAGAAACTACGAGCAGACAGATGGACGGATGAAATGAATTCTAAATCTAGCGCACATAAACTGAACGGTTCACTTTGTAAATACTAAGTGCATGTTACAAACGTAATGACAACACTAGTGTATCTTCAATGATATGGTGATGGATATTACGAATGAAAATATTTTCCCAATTACAGTTTCACTTTTGGGGATAATTTCAATCCTAAATCCGAATGTAGTAAGCTGAACGCAGAAAATGTGAAACGTATTACAGAAATGGGTAACTAAGACATAACAAATGGAAGCGGACAGCTGTCTTAACTAAAAAGCCCAAAATTTAATTTCTTCTTCACTTTGTTATATGTTGTTTGGAAGGAGCTGAAAAAAAGGAGAGAAAGAATTATAGCATTTTCATAAAAAACTTTGAACTTATACCCGATATCTGTACAAAATTTAAAACAAATGGTTATCGAGTCAATCTTAGGGCGATTGTTATAAAGGTCGTCGAAAGATAACTTGATTTAATAGAGGTATGAAAAATTTCCAGATTTTACCAATCGTCGCAAGACAAATGTAGTTTTTTCTTACTTGCTTCATGGCGTATAAAACAAGTCTTGCTGGAGCGTGTTCTTAGATATTCGTCCATTTATTCGAAAAGATGGCAAATTTTAGCGCAATCGTTGTGCTTATGTCAGACATTCAGATTTTCCTGAACTTCTTGATCAAATATATTGCTTCTCTAACAAGGCTTATTATAGTGCAAGTGCTTAGAAAGGAATTATGTGCGAAAAAAGTTTAAATAAAAACAACATTTTAAAAGCCAAGTACATTGCAACTTGGCTACGAATAGAACAACAGTTCTTATATTCTCTACGTTATGTGCGCTTCAATGGTTTTAATATAAAATTTCATTTTCTTTAATTTGTAATTAAAAAGGCACACACGACATAAAAAACCAATCATAGCATAAAATTTTATAAAAAAAAAAAAAGAAAGAATTACTATCCCATACATACTTGTTGACACCATCAAACTTTTGGAATTTCTCATACCATATGAAAGCGATCCAAAGTATTGAAGCTCATCGTCTGCCATGATTAAATAAACATTTGCTTTCACTCACTACTGCTATACGTACATATATTGGCGCGGCAATAAGAATTATTTTTTCATGAATCAGTAACCACCCCACGCGTGCGCATATATAATTGAACTGCACAGTACGGCAACTGCTTGCTTCATGCTTATGCAACAGAAAAAAGAAAATAAAAGTACAAAAATCGTAGACCTCTTCACTGACCCGACTACTGGCATTAACTGCATCTATACACTCACACCCACAAACGTCAACATATCCCAAGCGGAGAGTTATTTGGCTACAGGCCACATATAGCTATTGCATTGTGTATTCGCGTAGTCAGCCTGCATATAAGGTAACCAGCAACCACACGTTCACAGCCATAGGAGAATACAATAACAATAAAAACACCAAGTGTAACAGTAATTGCAACAGAACGAAGAGATTTTTATCGGCGATTCTCACTGATTTCATGGAAAATAAATCGCTCATTTTCGTTTAATTGGAAAATTATGGCTTTTTATGTGAGAAAGCTTTGATTTTTATATGTACGTTCGCGAAAAAGTGGATGTATACTTAATCTTTCATTCGCTTGGTAACACTGACAGAGATTGGAATTTTGCAAAAATGATGCACACTTCTTACTTAGGCCCATTCTCTATTATCGTCTGTCTGTCTGTCCATCCACCTCTTCTTTAAGAAGTTTTCATATTCGCGTAAACCGAGATGGGAACTTGAAATATTGCATTAAGTACTTCTCGTTGATTTCCGTTGATAATGTTTAAAAGTAGGTTAGATCTGCTTATAAGATATATAACAAATAAGTGAGCGATAGATAAGAATAGGAAAGGATATTGGGGATATTAAAGAATAAGAGAAGTAGTTCAAGCCATGTAACCACTTACATACTTCATACGATTTGAAATATTTATTCGAAAATCTTTTAACCCTGGACAGTCCAACAAGTGAAAAATATGATGGATTTCACATTTGACAGGTGGTACCGACAAATGCTGTTTCACTCTTTAAATATAATATTTTATTATATATTTTGCATGTGTGTTGAACAATAGAATCGAATATATAGAACGCATTAACAAGTGGATTAGCGTTTACATAGAATTCTATACCAATTTCTGCACTCTTAGCACATTACTAACGATCTTGAGAGACATAAGGCTTAGTAAGCTATGTCTGATGCAAGCTTTTCCGGTTTCATAATTTTACATAAAATTTTTTAAAGCTACATCTGGAAGGTACTATGTGTTATTAGGTCGTCTTGGGTTGAAAAATATTAGATTTGAAAATTTGAAATGATTTGCGTGACACATACTTAAACAGGCAAACATATATCAAGTCACTATTCTTGCCGTAGTCAACAAGTGCTCTACACTATTTACGTCCAGCGATTGACTCACCAAGATGCTTGTTTTCTGCCTATACCGTGACTTTCTTCGATTTTTCCTCGTAGTGTAAGCAGCAGCAAATAGTATTCTTTGTTCCGCGTTATGTAATGAATGAAAGGAGCAAGAGAGGAGTGACAGTCCTTATAGAAAGTGGAAATACTAGTGCGAAATGTTTTCCTGGAAAATTTAGGTAAACACAGGACGAACCCTAAGATAAGCTTAGTTAAGTATAACTAGCACTGCTTGCACTAAAAATATAATTGAAAAGCGATGTTTGTAAAAGTGTTATTACATGTGACGTCATGGTAATAAACAAAATTCGAAAATTATTATTTGAACCGTGCCTGTTATCCCTACTGCAATGACGCGAAATTTTTTCAAAAAACCCCCAACCCTGTTTTTACACGATAAATTCATTCCTTATAAGTCCGTGCAAAAAAAATCGTGTAAAAAAAGTTATGCAAGTTATGATAAATTTGGGGATATGTTCCACAACTTCAAAAAATCGTGTAAGTTTGAAAATTTCTAGAAAACCGCACAAAAAAGTACTAATGAAATCCATATTACATTTTATAGAGCCGTTAGCCTGTGTTTCTAGGGCTCAATGTCTTTTGTTTAGTCTAAGAATTTATTTCATTAGTCTAAAATTATAATAATAATAATAATAATACATTTTATAAAACAAGAAAATATTCACTTTTATTATAAAAATGAGTTAACATTAGTGTACAGTTCAGTCCATAAGTACAACATGAAAAATGTGCATTGAAATTAGGAATAAAAATCAATTTCCTAACTCTAGTTAGTACATGTGGGTAACACACGTGTGCGCAGAAACCGAGTGACTTTTGATCAGAATATACTCTCCATTGTATTTTGTTGCTGTGTACATAAGGACCTGTGAGCCACTGTCAAAATTAGAATTTTAAAAAAAAATGTTCTTTTTTTGATTCGTGCTAGAAAAACAATTTGTGTAAAAAAAGTGTATTTGTCCCATTGGTGAACCGTGCTATTCCCAAATCGTGTAAACAAAGATCGTGCAAAAAAGAGTTGGGTGTATATATTGACGATTCATTACCCCAAAAGAATCAACAACAATCAACTGAACTACATTCAGTTGGTTGCAATTTTTAATCTATAAGAGCGGAACATATTACGGGTATATGCAGGAAAAACTATTTGTATTATATTTATGTTGGGTTATTAGCTGTAGTTTACAAAAGTTTACACTTGTTTATGTTTAAAAATTGTTTTTTAAATATTATGAATAACATTGAAAATTGAAATGCATTAAGTAAGTGCATGTACTTTTTTCGCTGGCGGAGAACAATAATAATTGTTTTAAAAAAAAAAAAAAAAAAATTCCCATTCAAAGATATTTTAAAAGCAGATAATTCCAAGCAGAAATATAAAGCAAACGTATACGAATAACTCATTTATTTGCAATAATTTAATATGCATTCGACTGTGAAAACGGCAGCAACGACAGCACGCAGTCAAAGGTCATATAAAAATTAAAATAAATGCAAATATGCGTTCATTCGCAAGTAAATAAATATGTATGTATGTATGTATGTATGTATCTATGTATGTATATATGTATGTAAATAATTTCATTTCGTATATGTGAACGGGAATACGTGCGTCCGATACACACATACCTGCATAGAGCTATGTATAAAATGGTGAATGCAATGAGTTCGTGTTTACCAGCGTTTTTACATTTTTCACATTTGCATTTGCGGCTTTTACCGAAAACAAAAATATAACAAAAACAACAACAACAACAACGACAACAAGAAGAGAAACACTCACTTATGCACATGTACGTACATAAATATATCCATATAAAATTGGGAGGAAATGTGAAAATTTATGAAAAATTAACTTTTAAATTGTTAATTGAGTGTTTATTGCTTGTAAAAAAATTGCAAAAATCAGTAGATTTTATTATTATATGTTAACATGCCATAAATTAAAATTTAAAACGAATGCCAAGCGAATGCAACAAAATTTATGACAATCAAAGCCGCGCATGGAGATAAACAAGCTAACAAAAAAAAAAAAAAAAGAAAAATTTGTATTTATTTTGCGTTTCTACTCCTTTTTTTATTAAATTTAATTTTTTTTCTTTCACATCAAAACTTACAATAACCTAAACGTAAAAAGCTAAACAATGTTTCTTTTTTTGTTTTTGTAATTTTTGTACATTTTATTTATTTTGCTATGATTTGTTTTTTTTTTTTTTATTTGTCTGTCAATCTAAATTGCTTCGGCACCACATGTCATTCATTTGTGGCAATTTGCATATGAGCTTAAATCATTCTTTAAAATACTCACACAACACTCCAAACAAGAACTGAATGTATTTCTCACATAAATTCACACTTTTACGGAAATTTGCATGCAATCTAATCTATTATATATGAAACTCATATAGCAGCATGAGTTATATACCGATAATGATAATAATAGCAACAACGATCATAACAGAAAATAACAGAAAAAACACAAACAAACAAACAAACAAAACAACAAAAACAAAACACAAATAACACAACTACGGTTACAATCATTGGCATTCATTGGCATATGATTTATAAACTAACAAAACGCTTATGGAGTATGTGTACGCGAAAAATAGCTCGAGCACCAACACTGTCGTGGCGGTGGTGGTGGTGGTGGTGTCAGGCATATCAGGAAAACCGCTTTTTTTTTCTGATTTTGCTGACTAAACAATTTTAACGTTTCTGTTTGTGTTTGTGTTTGCGTTACATTTCCATTTTATCTGAACAGTAACGGGCTCAAACCTTTTTGCATGTTAAAGGGGATTTTGCAAAGCATCCACACAAGCAAAAAAAAATTTTTATAAATTTACTAACTTATAGGAATTAGAGAAGTTTGCAGACCCCTAAGGCAAAACAGCTTATGTTTTGCTACAAGGAGTTGGTTGGATGCCAGTGGAAAGTATTCTTTATAAGTGCATCCATGGCTGGAAAATGTAATATTTAGATTGATCAAGTAAGGTTGACTTTGTAGAAATTTGTATTACGATGCTCTGCGTCGTAAGCAGATCTGATAAGAATCTCTTATTTCTTACCGTCTCTTCATTTATGGGCTGACATTTCAAAGTTGCTGGCTGAGCGATAACAATTTCATAGTTCTCTTATTTAATAATAAGAATTCTCTTAATTAAAAATTCTCTTAGTTTGACGTGTAGCATGTCTAAGAATAAAAGCAAAGGATTTATGCCAGATGGCTCTCGCAACGTAAAGATGAATCCGGTTGAAAATTCGTAATAAGCTTAATATGGGCTCTTGAAAACTGAGGTTGTCAAAATCGATTTGAAATTATTTTGCACATGTATTATCTCCAACTGGCCGTAGTCTTATGTCCTGCTACAAGTATAACCGTTCAGATGTTATCTCTAGAGTTAACTAGGACGCGCTTAATAGGAAGACAATAAGGACCAGCCTGCGATGCATTTCTTTACAGATAACTCTCTTGTTTATTATTACATTCAGTTTTTTAATATCCGGTAATAGAAGAGAAATAATGAAACTTGGTGCAGATGTCTGCTGCAAACAGTTCCAAAGAAATCTGATCGCACGAAGTGTACGCCTCTGTCGGTTTTAAATAATTACATAAACAGAAAGTTAACATAACTAACTTTCGTCTTTAGGCTCTGAACGCCATGAAATATTTCAATATTTTATTTAGAGACCTTGTGATGAGACAAATTGACTTAGGAAACCTCCAAACTTCTCTGCTATTACAGGAGGGGTCTGCTTTGTGTCATTCCTAGTAATTTACATTGGCCCATGGCGTACATACTTAGAAGTTTCTTCGAGTCGCTTATAACCTGTTTAGGAATGATTTTTAAAGAATATTGTCGTAGACTTAATTGCAAATCGTGAACGCCTTTTTAAACGCACTCAACCTGATAAGATGGGTATTTATTTTTTTTCCTTGAGAGATTTTGTAGTGTCAATTTATTGTAAAATTTTTCTTCTCTTTTTTAATGGCTTTGCCTACTCGACGACTCAAGCCGCCTTTTCAATGGTCTCTCAAATACCCACATGCGTGCTACTTAAAGAAAGTTTGCCTTTAAATTTAGCAAAATCGATAAGTTTTTCGATTCATCTACTACTAGCATACATTGTTGTCCCTTTTAAAAGACTTCCACTTCTTATAGCCCCTACAGCAAAATTAAAAGATAAAATTAAATAAGTAGGAAGGAACACATACTTTGGTGAACCTCTCAAACTCCTCTAAAGTCCCGAAAAATGCAATTGATATTCAAATCAAATAAAAATAACTATTCAAGAAACTTTTTTCAAACCCCATTCACTTTACGACACGAATTTGCCCTACTACCACAATATTTTGCTCCTATTGGTTTCTCACAACAAACATAAGTGAAGGAGAATAACCAGTTCTGGCAAACACTTTACTAGGATTTATGATTATATTTCGTTTTCACCTTTTATGTATGTATTCGTTTTTCTTGTCGGCAAATTGCACCTATCATCTGTAATTTTCATAACGATTTATTTACATATGTGGAAAGTTAAAAAATCGAAGAAAAAAAAATTTGGCAAAGTATGGCAAATAAAACATGATGAAATACGAGCAACAAACAATTGTTCAAATTTAAAATGTCTTAACGAAACGGTGAAGAGGAAGAAGTCTTTAACTTACTTATCAACTTATTTACATATTCTGCCGGCTTACGAACGTATATTGCACATAAGAATTGCTGTATGCATATATACTTGCCAATATATGTACATATATCTATGTGTGAGTGCCTCATGTGTGAAAGGATATGTTAAATATTACGCTTTACATTGAGTTTTAAATCAAAAGGTGACTAACTACAAACTTCCCGTTCACGTTATTAAAATGCGACCAGTATAACAATATCGATCAAGACAAGTCGTTTGTTCATAACCGTTTGTCATAAATTAATATAATGTCATAATTTGTTAGCGCGTTAGTTGATATTCTATATATGTTTATATGCAGGTACACTAGTATATTATTAATATTGTAGATAATTTAGCCAAAGAAATAAATTTGAAGGCTAAAGCCTTAAGTCCTAAAGCGCAAGCAAGGAAGGCTATCGGTTTTATTGAAAAGTCTACCGCATTTGAGATTTGAACCCACGAACATTGAGTTCTTAGTCAAGATCTTTTGTTCACTCGGGCACTCAGGAGGATACAGGTACACTTATAGCTGATACCGTTCGTATAGAGTATGGAATCTTTTCGTAAAATAGTGAATTCTTATACTAACTTAAATAAGTGGCGCCAAAAGGGTTTACCAAAAGTGTCGGTCATTCAATCACAAGATGTTAAGAGACGAACAAGGAACCAAATTCCGTATCAATTGATGCGGTTATCTTCAACAGATACTTGTTATCTGTTGTTGTGTGTCTTAAACAAAGTAGGGGGTTGCAACGTAATTCCTTAGATATTTCTGTCTCTTTCAAATCATAGCTCTAAGCTAAAGTCGTCGAATCAACTGTCAGTTAATTGTGCGGTTCTATGCAACACTCAGAAGGACTTGAAGTAGCCTTACCTTTTATCATACAGATTAGGCTTGTCGATCTGTCGGTCCATTTTGTATTCATTTTATAATTTATGAGATATTTTGGGAAAATTTGGTACACCGGCATGTTTTGACAAAAACACGAACGCTATTGAAAATAGTACGGATCGGATCACTTTTCATTTAATATCTTACATTGAAAAGTCGTTATTGATATTAAGTGAAGCAACGTAATTCCTTAGATATTTCTGTCTCTTTCAAATCATAGCTCTAAGCTAAAGTCGTCGAATCAACTGTCAGTTAATTGTGCGGTTCTATGCAACACTCAGAAGGACTTGAAGTAGCCTTACCTTTTATCATACAGATTAGGCTTGTCGATCTGTCGGTCCATTTTGTATTCATTTTATAATTTATGAGATATTTTGGGAAAATTTGGTACACCGGCATGTTTTGACAAAAACACGAACGCTATTGAAAATAGTACGGATCGGATCACTTTTCATTTAATATCTTACATTGAAAAGTCGTTATTGATATTAAGTGAAATGGTGCAATGTATTTAATAATCGCCCATGGCCCACTATACTGCTTCCACTTGTTTTTTTTTTTGCATCGGAAAAGCTAATCCTGATCATTTTAAAGTTCGATTGTTTTTTTTACGAAATCGAAGGTAGTTAAAATAAGAGAACTTAAATAAAATAATTTATTAAACGGAGAGCTAAGCAAACTTTTCTTTTGTTATGTTTTTTTCATTTTTCTACAGCAAATACTAACGCAAACCGGCACTATAATCAAGGACTTTGGTGGTCAATCCTATAGACATAAATATATACATATATGTATAGTTTTATATGAATGAAAAGAATGTATATATATATATATATATATATAGTTGCATATATATGTATATGTATATATGTGCGGTTAAATGTTTTTACATATTTACGTTTAATGCTTATTTACTTATGGATATTTATTTATAAAAGCAGGCACATTCTAGCGCTGATGTTTTTGTACGTATATAGAAAATGATAAATAGCGTGGCAACATAAAAAACGGCCAAAACAGCAGGCGGCAATAAAATACGCAAAAAAGTAAAAAAAAAAAAACAAGTTCAAAATAGAAGCAAGTAAAGACATTATGTTCGTTTAAGGTGAACTTTGGATACCATCGCCTTAGCTACACATTCCAATTTATTTAAAGTGTAAGCTTACTGAGACAGAGGGGAGGCTACTTTCGTTCACGTTATATGTTTACGGATAAAAGCTGATTTCAAGTGAGTGCTGTATTTGCTGTCTTTGCATTTATTTGCAAATTTTTTATTTCAATTTCACGCATTTACGGGTATTTGTGGACAAATAAGTGGACATGAACAGAGCTCGATACACAATTTTTCTAAAGCCGACAAACTTTGTAAGCATGTGTTACAAGTGAACTGATAAATTTAATATATTCTCGTTTCACGTCTTGTGTTGTTAGTATAAAAATATGTTTCAAAACACTTGCCCAGAAAGTTATACGTAATACAGACAAAGCGAAACTTTGTGTGTTCGCATTCACATATACAGATATGTTTGCTAGAATTGTGAATTTCTTTTTGTTTGAGAATACTTTTGGCATGAAAAGCAAAATGAACATTTTTATTCTGGATCGAGAAATATATTAATTTTCTTCCTTCATTGGTAACGCCCAGCAAACTAAGAAATCGAATCAAAAATTAAAGTTTGGCGTAACCCATACAAAGTATGGGCAAATATAAAAATTTGAATCAGCGCATTGATAAGAAAAAAAGCTTCCCACCTCTCTTTGTCATTTTCGAAGCCATGCCTATATATAAATAACAGTAACGGCAGAGAGAGCGCATACCAGAATTTGCTGACTTACTTGGGAAAAGTGCTATATGTTGACACGATCCTAATCGAAAGAAGCAGTCAGGCAATTTTTCTATGTTCACTTCAGGTGAAGGTTGTCCGAGATTCGCTTTAACGCGAGTAAAGTCTATATTGCTTGTTTACAAATATATTTATGTATGTAATTTCTGTGATTTTGTTTCTACCAAAACTAACTTGAATTTCACACAAAAATCCTTTCGATTGTTGAGTATCACACAACATTACGCATACAGAGTATGGTATATATACACGCACATATATATACCAAAGTAAGTATGCTTGTATCAGTATATATAAGTAAAATAAAATAATATATAAAAGGGAAAAATAAACATAGTACACAAGCATGTTATGCTTATATAAAATGAAGCATTTGTATATATGTTATGGAGGTAGCCTGTGGTAAGAGAGCAAACAAACTGTCACACCCAGTGACCTTAATTTTAACCATGAAATCATTATTTCGTTATATACATCATGTATATAAACTTAGTTACGTAATGAGCAGAGAGAGAGAGAGAGAGACAGAGACATTATGCGTTAATTTAATGCCGCATAATTACTTTGATTTATGTATAAATTTTGGAAACTAAATTTTTTTTTTTTTTTTGCTATAAACTTTTCCTAAGTTGCTGTCTCTATAAGTTCTTCTAGCAGAGATTTTACAATAGTTCCTTAAGTGATATTCACTTTGTTCACAAATTTTGATAACATAAATAAAATGTTGAAAGGGAATTAAGTAACACTTTTGTTATAAGTCGAGTAAAAGCATAGATAATAGCTGTAAGCTCTGAGTTGTAAGCTCTATTTAACAACTATTCGTCAAGTCTTTTGTACATTAGCAATAGGTCCAATTTAATTAAACATAGAAGAGTATGATGTAAACTTTGAATGTGAGAGAAGAAGAAGAAATTGATTTGTATCAACAGCAAGAAGAGCTTTAAGTTAACACAAGCTATTGCCGAGACTAAGTAATAAAAAAACAATCTTTTCTCTCGAGTTCTTTTCGTCAGCAAGAGTTATATAATCAGCTATGCAGCGCTTCTATAACATTTCGATTAATTTGTTATAGAGTGGATTGTCAAAACCCTTGATAGATCAATTTCTGGAAAGACCTTATCCCTTGATCCACCTCTTCTTCCCTTTTAAAATTTGCATACAGATAATAATCGCTTGGAACCAAATATGAGCAAAATGGTGAATGTGGCAAGAACTAGAACAGAAGCCTTATAGTGGGCCACGGTCCACCATTAAAAACTCTACACTAATTAGCTTAATACGGTTATTCATATAGCGACGTTTTAGAACAAGTAAGAACACCATACCCGCGCAAGGACGACCAATAGGAACCCCATGCTACTCCGCCCAGTAAAGTTGTTCGCTAGTTTTGGTAATAATGTGGCAAAAGCTGCACATAAGTTTCATGCAAAAGCACACTTTTCATTAAAGCCCACTGATTGAAGAAAACAAACATCAAAACATCAGACACAATTTACTTCCTAGAAATGTTATTAGTTTTCAGTTTTCGTCTCAAAAATATAGAAATGAGACGTTCTCTCGATGGAAAGGCTTGCTTTTCATGATAACCCCTATAAATTTTACTGTCAAAAAGAGAGGACTATATGATCCAAATTCTGTAGCATTAATCTTTTTTCTAAGTTGCTACTATAGACCAATTTTCATCATAAAATATTAACAACAGGTAGGCCTTTTTGGCTTATAAGAATCCTCAGAATCCTTATATCGGCGGTATGCAAAAAATAGACATATGTGGTTGAAATTGGGTGAAGTTGATTTCCTGGTCGATTTACTACTATGAACCAATTGTTACCATGAAATATTCAAATTTAGACCTTTTTACCATATAAAGATTCAGTTGTCATTGGAGCGCCTATATAAGAAGGGGTTCAAAAACATCTCTCAGCCGAACCAAACTTTTCATACCATTCTAGAATGTCGAAATACTATTAGTTAGCGACTTTTGTCAAGAAATTCTGAAAATTGCGATTTGATTTAATTTTTCAAAATAAGGCGTTATATGGGGAGCGATCGGAAAAATGCGCCGATCCGAACCATTTCCGATAGTGTTCGGTCTTACGCCAAAGAACGTTAGTCTACCAAACTTCATCAATATATCTCAACAATTGCGACCTTTAGGTTAAACAATGGACAGATGGAGACACAAGCTTAGATCGACTAAAAAAGTGATGCTGAAACGATGGGCATAATAAAATATGGGCACATCTCAAGTCCCTTTGGATGTCGCATATATCTGGACAAACATAACTTATCCTCGTACTACAAGTGGTGTAGGGTGTAAAAACTACGAATACTAAAACGTGTCAATTGGCAAAGAATTCTTTTCCCTTTTAATTGAAAATTTTTTGAATTTCTGATAGAAATTCACGTTTTTATTATGTTTATATGTCAATGTTAACAAAAAAATAAAATAAATTCTTACAACAACTGAAATTCGTTCGTGAGTTTTTATCTTAAAAATGTTATCCGTTTGCTTGCAACGCATGAATGATTTCACATAAGACCCTTAACCGAGTTCTCGTTTCTTATCACGGAATTTAACGTACTGGATAACTGTATAAATTACAATACAAATATATATGCATATGAAAGCAATAATGAAATAAACGGACTTGGCCGAATCCTTCGATTCCCTACAATCACATTTGAAATTTATAAAACAACTTTTACAAGCCGCTAAGAACTATGAAGGTTTGAGCGAATGAAATAATTTAACAAACAAAGCTAACAAAATCATACAAACTATGGTAAATTAAAAATTTATTTATTTTTATTTTTTTTCCCGAACATTTTTAAGGCTTAGAGATGGAAAGGTGACCTTATAAAGAAAAAAATAAAAAAAAAACCGTTTCTATGATAATTTATATGCACCCATCTTCGTACATCGCCATGCATAAATACATACATACATGTGCGTGGTATGCGGTAATAACCACTCTATACGTAACTTCTTTATTTTTTTTTTTCATTTTATTTTCTCTCGCAACACACATCTGTTTATTACATTCAATGTTGAAAGCAGTAAGAGAAAATTCAAATTGTCTGCCGCAGTGACTGCCACGTCTGCCACTCATATGATAAGAATTAAGGATGTAATTCGCATTTCGATTTGCGTATAGAACTTTATCTGCATATATATATACATATATATATATATACATGTATATATATATTTTATTAAGTAAGAAAAAATAAAACGAAATGATAATAAAGAAGACTTCGCGACTCCTTCCTTTTTGCGTAGAACTGCCACACGTTTCAGTGGTATTCGTTGATATTTTCATTTGTATATGTAGGCCGTGGTTGCTTGCTGATTATTATATTCGCCACCACTACCGCCAATATTGCTGCCATTGACTACTGCTTACAAAACCACTTTTGTTGTTTTACGTGTGATGCCTTTATAACGGCAGGGTTGCGCGCGCTTGATTGGATTTCATGGCGAATGCTTGTGCCGTGGCTGAGAGGCAGTGGAGAACAATTTCGTTTTGTTATTCTGATTTATATTTTGTAATTTTGTATCCTTCAGTTTGTCCTTTGATTGGTTGGCTAAATTATGATAAATGTGATATCAAAAAAACAAAAAAAAAATATCTTTTTATTTTATCAGATCTAAAATTTTAAATTCGTGTAAAAGAGAATGTATGTAATCACCCATTTTGAAACACTGAACAGACACAATGGCTCGGCTCTAGGAAGAGGCCCTACACAAATCCAAGTTAAATCGCGATAGCGATGGGCAGACCTTTTAATATACTATCGGCGGTTGCCTGTCATGCCTGGGAGGAGTTGGAAGGACCAGGATTACTTTAGAGAGAGGGAAAGAGAGTCGCAAATACCTTTGGCAACTTTTCCAATAAAGTTTCTCCCATAGTTTTCCCTAAGAATAGTTTCTCCAATTTCTCCAGCTGTTTGCATTTTTTTTTTTATTAAATTGCAAACGGGTGGGAAAAGAGAGTGTAGAGTTTCGATTTGTCAGGCCCGTATTACAGCATAAGTCAAATCATATTTACCGCAATACATACTGATATAACTATGTAAATCAGTATAAAGGGCTATGTTTATGAAAAATGTTTACACTAGCAACAGAGTTCTCGCTTCTTCACTTCTGAAAGAAGAACAAAAAAACGATTCTAGTGCTCTTTCTTCTAGCTGTATGTTATTTTGTCTGTTTGCAAATGTTTTAAATTTTCATTACTCAAGTAAACGAATGCGTATTACGTACGACATTCCAGGCAGAAGGATGTATTAAGTTTGTTGGGATGTATACAAGACCCAGAAGAACTAAAGATGGACCTACGTTTTATTATGCAAATCGATTCAGAAAGTGATTGTCTGTCTGTCTGTTCATGTGTTTTTGTGTTCGAAATTTTTGAAAGATTTTCATAAAATTTAGTGCCCTAAGGTATACTGGCAAAAGACGAAAGCTGCTGACAAATAGTTCGGATCCGATCACTTTTTCGACCACTTTCCATGTAAAACGAGGCGTGACTAAGTGGCGTGGGTTGCCGGCAGGGTCTGACTATTATAATGTTCTTACTTCCTTTGTTAATAATATATTGTAGCGATATTCCGCCCAAAATAAAAATCAAAGGCAGATAGTTTTGATGCGTAGTGGAAGGCATCAGAACCATGGTACTAATAATTATCAATTAAATAAATATTTTCGAAATATGCACCAATAAAAGACTTTTCTGTAGTTTTTACACTTCCTTAAATGCACACACATATGAATAAGAATATATGTATAAAAATTTGCATATATCGGCTCATCGAAATAGAAAACAATTTTTTTTTTTTTTTTTCAAAAAAAGGATTGAAACGACAAATTGTGTGACAATCAAATGTCTGGTATCGGTCTAATGCTATTTCGTATTGAAAACCCACAAGGCATGCAAACGAAATTACAATAATTATGTTACGTGGGTGCATCCAAGAGTACAAAAACAACAACTGCAACCATAACAAATGTCGCCTTTTGTTTATAAAATAAACATTAAAAAACTCAAATACTGCTAGTGTTGCATAAATTTGCACAAAACAAATGAAGAAACCAGTCAGTGGGTGATTCAACTTGAAGCAGCTACAGACAAACGCCGCGAACGTGTTTAACATATTAACAAGACAAGCACACACATATCTCTTCTCTACGCGTATATCTACATACATAAAAGCGCGCATAGAACATTGCCACAAAAATAATTTAATGGCGGATGCATAATCTTCAGAACAGAAAACAGAAAAGAAAACAAAAGCAAAAAGCAGAAAGAAACGAAGAAACAGAAAAAAATTAATTTTATACAAAAAGAAAAAAAACAAAAACAAAATACCAAAATGCCTAAAGTAAATGAAGAAATCAATTTGTATAAGCGAAATATGAATATATGTTTATATTAAATATTCTAACTTGTGTCGCTTACTTGAATTGTTTGTTGTGTAAGTCACAAATGACACATAACAAATTTTGCACGTAATCATTGTGGACAGAGGGCCAGCTTGAAGATAGTAGGTGTGTGGGTGTGTGTGTGTGTGTGTAGCTTGGTAAAATAAATGGTCTTACCCAAGCAGACAACAAGTGTGTCAATAAAGCTCCGGCATAGTCATGTAGATTTTTTTTTTTCTTATTATGCCCGCTATCGGAGAGTGAGGTCATATTAATATTTCTATTCAGTTTGCAACGACGAGGAATGTGACCCGAGGTCCGCTTTCAGAAAATGAAATCATATCAAAATTTTTATTCGGTTTGCAGAGGCCAGGAGTATGAATTGATACCCACTATCGGAGCTTAAGGTCATATCAGAATTTCTATTGAGTTTGCAGCGGCTAGGAATGCGGAACGACATCAGCATAAGATTTAACTAAACCTTGCTGCCGTGCGTCCGTTTTTCTGGCAACATGAACGGAGAAAACTAAATTAAATTTTAAGCATTCATTAACTGTTGCTGCTTAATTGCGGCAAAAGATAATTTCCATATACACAGGCAGATATCCAAGACGAGTGTTGCATGCGTGAGTGTGAGAATGAAAATTGTCTCGCACGAACTTAGCTTAAGGATTTTGTTGTGCTGAATACGAATATTTTGCTGACTTAAGCGAAGTTGGATGAGAACACTGCTAAGTGCTAGTGCATCGATGCATTAATTCCACCGCCAAACTAATCTCGATAGGTATACAAAATTCGTTGTGAATTATATGCACATACAATTTTCTATTGTGTTTGTTAAATTTTATGAGGATTTAAATGATTCTAATAACTGAAATCCGTTTCTGTACAGGTTTCTCCTGTCAACCGCGCAAAACCGTGACTTAAATGCACAATAATTGTAAGCGACGGTGTCAAGGTAGAGTCATGTGCTCATAAAATTGCATTTAACGTTTTTCATTTTAATAAGAGTGTGCTTGCAAAGAGTTAATCGTTTTCAGTTGGAGAGTTTATTCCCTCACATATTGTATGTGTAACACTGATTACATTCGCTTAGTATATGTTGCATGTTATACGTGCAATTCCTGTTGATTTTATAAAAATGATTTTGCCTTACGACATACGTATGTACATTTAACCAACATTATTAGCAAATGCTCATTTGTTTAATGCCTTTTGTGGTTTAATATTTTGTTATGTTCAATAAGGTTTAACGTTTATACTTGACAAAGTACAGTGTTATCTTTCGTTAAATAGCAATACATAATACATGTCCGACTGGACGTGTGGGGGAGTTAATGAAACTATAAACATGACGAGAATGTTTCGAACGCCTTATTAGGAAATCGTTTGTTTATTAATAATAACAACACGGGGGTACGATAGCTCGAGTGCAAAGGCTTAAAAGGGAGATTTATACACTACGACTAAACTACTGGCTGTTTGCAAAGAGGTCGTAATGCAGCTCAACCCCTGACAATAGCAGTAGCAAGAGTAAGTTAAGTTAAGGTGACTTCGTTGGGAAGATATTGGACAACATTGAAGATAGTTTTATTAGAGTTTAAAATGCCATGAAAGAGGCGAAAGAAGACTCCAGCCTCTTTGCTTTTCAGTTCATAGATATGTAAAAATAAAGTAATGCGCCTCAGCCCCCCACTTTGCAGTCTCCAAGGAAGCCAACTTCTTCGTTCAGAGAGCATAGCTGAGAACGTGAGCTTACGACGGCCTCAACACGAGCGGAATGTGATAGAATCATGCACTGGACCGACAAACGCTTTTCTTTAAGAAAACAAAATCGTGAACCATTGCCAACCAATAAATTCGACAACTTTCCAAAATAAGTTTCTGTAAGGGAAGTGGTCGAAAAGGTGGTCCGATCCGAACCAATTTCGGTAGGATTCATCCTTAGGCCAAGGCACGTCGGTACACCAAATTTCATGAAAAATTTTAAACAATTGGGTTAAACACAAAGGTGTATGGGCAGATGTCAGAGCTACAGACGAACAAACGGGACCGATAATCATTCAAGTATAGAATCGCTTGCAGAATCAATTTCTGAATCGATCGGTGTAATAAAAACTCCTTCTGGTTGTTGTATGTATCCGCACAAGCTGTAGCTGTAGCTACTTCAAGACTTTCTCCTTTCTAAGCAGGGAGAGAAAACCCTAGAAACTTCAATTACGGCGACGAGTTTTTGTCCGTTGGATTCATGAAGAGTGGCGACCTCTTTCAAAACTTTTTTTTTTAGGAAAAAGGCGTAGGAACTTGCGCAGCACATTGACCCGTTCGTAAGGTAACGTGATTCGTTCGAAAATTTAAATCTGGGGTAAGTTGTAAAAAAAAATTGAGACTAATATTGCATCCCGACAGAAATTCCGAGTTCTGTTTATAACTGGCGATGTCCAGAAAGCTCGTTTGCAATTTGAATAAATTATTCGACAACAAATTTACGATCGAAGGAATTTTAATTTGATAGAATTCCTTCTATTCCTTCCAGCCTTCCCTTGACAGCTATAAACTCATTACTCGTCGACAATTGACGCCTCTCGACAGCCATAAACTTCGCCCCAAAATGTTCTCGCAGCTCTAATTTAGCAAGTGAAGTCTCTAGTGTGTGTGCGATAGAAAAGTTCTTCAATATCTTTGCCTCATGGCCACGTATTATATGCCTGTTGATAAAATATTGTTCAATTGCGAGCAGGATCTCGAAATTGGCTCGTTTTATTTTCAAGAAGAACAGACAAAAATGAATTTTACCTCGTCGTGAATTGCTTTGATAGCGAAATGTGTAAACGTAGCTTTTATTGAAACTTTAGTGAATTTTCTTTCATTTTCGTTAATTTATTTCTTACAATATTTCTCGCAATTGTTATTTAAAATGTATGCTCACGTTAGCCTATTTTGTGTCATTTTGTGCCAACTTTGACATGTGTGGCAATAAAATTTTTTCCCTACATTTCTTTCACGATTCTAGTCTGGTTTGACTTTGAAGTATATATTATATGTACTTACGTAGGTATATGGACTTTTGCATTTTTTTTGATTGTCAATCAAGCACAAATATATAATGTTTTGTTGTTCTTGTTTTTTTCTTTTTTTTTTTTCTTTGCATGTTATTTTGCCAACACATAAATATGTTGCGATAACGATAACCTTTTGTATTGTTTTCGTAAGAAGTATAAACAAAAAAGAGAAAAAAACGGTATTAGTCTGTTGCTGTGATACATGTTTTCATGTGACTCTTTAAAACATGAATATTTAGGTGATAGTAGCCCGCTACGGCGCACACCACCAGCCTATAAAATTAGAGCATCTCTAATTGCACAAATATGCGTTTTTCGGGACTGTTCAAAAAAAACAAAAAACCCAGAAATTGAAAAAGATTCATATTTTGTCATAGCATGTCATAAAATATTATAAACATATATAACTTAAATATTGTATTTACATAACTTGCTGCTCTTCATAATCATAAATATGTGTAACACATTTGGTTGGCTACCGTGAAAATTTATTGTTTTACAAACCCAGTGCTGAATGTAAATTTAGTTGTATGTAAAAAAAAATTTCGCATATGCGGATATTCAAATGTCATTTCGTATGCAAATGTGTTATGTAAGATTTTGTGTTTTTGTGCATCAGATGCTCTCAAGTAAATCCATCGATTTTATGCCATCTTTTATTTTCTTAAATGTTGTTCTTTGGAAATAAAATATATTTTTAAGAATTATTTTTTCTTTTCTTTTTTAGATTTATTGTCATCTTGTCGGCATGAGTTATTGACTATCGGTTGTATATAAATCAAAAAAAAAAAAAAAAAAAAAAGAAAAAGATTTTTTCTCTATTGTAATGTTTTGCGTGTTATTGGGTTCGTATGCTGGCGTACGTGCATAAGTTTGTGAACGTGTTTGTGTATGTGTATTTGTGCGAAAACATTAGAAATTGATATTGATTTATGGCTCATAAGGCAAAAACAATCAATGGCACCAACAACGTTGTCATAACATCAACAAAGAACAGAAACTTTCATATAGCTGGGAATATAGAAATCGATCGATCGCGTCGTATTATCTTATTACGTAACCGCATTAAATGAAAATTGAATTTGTGCCTTGGTAAGTAATTTTTATTTTTATTAATTTCAATAGTTTTGAAAATTATATATAAATCAAGGAAACGCATCACACTAAAAGTAGTAGGCTCACATTCCACACTTGTGCAGATGATAATGCATTACTATTATGTGAAGAAAAGGAGTAAACGAAGGACATAACGACTGCTTCGCTATTAGTTGGGTAATAGTAAAGCAGATTCAAAATTTCTATTGACGGAACAATATATTATGTTAATATATTCAAAAGGGTAGAGGGTTGCAGGTTGTAATGGATAAGTGAACACGAACAGTCTACAGACGGTTACACTAAGGAAATACGCGCTCAGGAAACCGTACGAAGACAGACGGACGATCGGCTCTCGTCTATCCTATATTTTGCTCTACCTGCTGTGTCCTTCGGCCCACAATTTCGTGCTGCAGACCCCGGGAAATGTTAACAGGCATATTCATCAAAGTAATACTACCTTCTTTAATATAAAGTTTCATTCAAAATGTAAACCATATTTTCGGACAGTCATTCCAATAAAACTTGGAAAAATTCGAAGCAAGCGTTCATTCATTGATGTCTATTTCCTGTAAAATGGAAAATTTACTCTCGCAGAAAGGACTTCCTCTTTTCCAAAATATTGAAACAACTCCTTTTTTAAAGACATTTATTAATCTTTCTATGAATGAAGGGTATATTCAATTATGCTTTTCTTCTTTTCGACTCAAATCTGAAGTCTTGCGCAAAGTAATTTGCTTGTGAAAATAAATAATTTTCACTGATTTCATCTTTTACCTTCAAAGCAACAATGACAAACTTATCTATACCCAAAATTTCAGAAGAAAGGCACTCTTTAGATATAATTTATAAAGCAAGGAGTTTCGACACAAAGAACTTATTTACACGTCCAATATTAATTGAAACTTTTCTAGACCTCACGGGGTGAGGTATAGTTAACTTAATAATAATGAAGTTTACCGCCTATCACATATCATATTGATAGTTCGCTAATGATAACTGGCTATGGGCTCTTAATCCAACTGAAGAAATTGTCAGAATAAATGTATCATCAAAGTATCTTAAATTTGTTTTGAAATTCTATATAGATGCTCTCGTTGACTTAATTTGAACTCTGAATACATAAAGCGACCGAACTAAGAGCTCTTGCACCATAATGCATAATAAATGAATTCTCTTAACCTCAACAAAGTGATTTGATGTATTAAATGACATCTTCACCTCTCGAGCCTTGGACTTTCTAAACCTTCAACCATGTCTTTCAAATAACTTATTTATTGACTTTGCCGATACTTTCGTCTTTCATTGCCCTTCAACAGGGCTACTTGAATCCATTTGTAAGGCTTGTATCACTGAAAGTCTACAAAAGCTTTAAAGTTTACCCGCTACTTAAAAGCCAATCGCTTGCGCCCAATATTGCTTTAAAACGATCATCATGTAGATGACATATAGACGTAGTATTATAATTCCATCCAAGATACATGATTTAGGAAAATAATCGAATGTCAGTTCGTAGTTGACGTTGACACAGTCATTAGCAGTAGAATGAAGAAACTGCAGTCCAGTTGGAATATAAAGCCCCTGTCCCCATTATGGATGTTCAGGGAAATAGACCAGTCCTTTCGCCTTCTTTCTAGCAACATAGATGTTACACATCTTTTTTGATCAAAAATTTAATGTAAACGCTTAACAAGGGCATTAAGAAGAGCAGAAAATAAACTGCCAAAGGAATTGAATTTCCTGATGTACCCCCTGCAAGTGGATGAGCATGGAGATGATCGTTGAGAAACGAGAGAGCGGGTAGGGAGAGATAAGGGTATGTGCGCTCAACCGGTATAGCTTTGACGAATTACGATGTGATCCGCGTAGAGATATGAATCTGGGAATTTACTAACTGGCACCTGACATTAATTGCTCGCAAATTTTATAACTTTAGTTTATTTTAGTTGTGGTTAGTTTTGAAATTTATTACGGAAAGAAATAAATGCTTAAAGTCCTGTTTTCAGTCGAACGGGACAAACAACTAACAGTGTGTTGCTGCATTAATCGGTTTTAAATGATTACTTCTTCTATTCTCTAGTTTGTGTAGGGGAGTGAGACGGCCGACTATAGAAGGGGTAATAGAAAAGCAAAAAAAAAAAACGTAAGCAGATTTTGGTGGCATTTTGGGGTAAAATCAAACATATGTGCACACACGCATATACGGCAAAGCAAAAAGTTAACCCTTTTTGTGGGTTCTGCTAGCTCTTCGTAAGCACAACAAAATAATATGTTGCCCGCTTAAAACATACATACATACACATATGATTATATATATATTTAAAGCCAACAGGCAAATGATCGTTTGCGGTATTAGTGGTGATTCAACCGCGAACTAATGCTATTAATGGGACTGCGTATTGGAGCGTATGTGTGCGTGTGTGTTTGTTTGTGCACATATATCAATGCGTGTATGTGTATTCCTTCTACATTGTTTAGTTGATTCGCGTTTCTTTCCTTTGGCTTTTTTTTCTTTTTTTTTTTTTATTACATAATTTGATGTTGCCCGAGCTGCCCTTACACTCTAATCTTCTTTTCAGTGTGCAAAGCAGACGCTTCGTTACGCTTGGCATCAAGATTAATTTTAGACAAAAATATAAAAGTGAAAAAAAAATAAGAGAAAGAGAGAAAGAAAAGAAAGAAATAAGTCAAAATGATTAATGCTTTAATTTGATTGTGGTTGTGTTGAATTCACATTTTATGTATGTATTTAGTTTTGTTTTTTTTTTTTCTTGTTCTTTTTGTCTTATTTATCAGTGTGAAAAAAAAAAGAACACACATCACATACATATATATATATATATATATATATATATATATGTATATATATATGTATATGTAATATGTATATACCGCTTTTGCGTTCAGACAAAAACAAAAATATTTCGTAGGTTTAAATTTCATTTCTTCATACTTACACTCATCCATCCGAAGGCAGCAGTATAGAGCTATTGAAGTTGTTTTGAGTTTTTTGTTTTCTTGTTTTTGTACTTCTTAATCTTAAATTTTTTCCATCTTCCAAAAATTTTTAAGAGGGTAATGTATCATCTTCTTATAGTACTTATTCATATTGGACATGACATGTGTGTGCGTATATTTGTATGGGGTTTATATGTAAGCAGGCATATATATCTATCTATGCTCTCTCATATAGCACAGATAGAATTATCCACAATCAGACATACGTATATATATATATATATATATATATGTGTATATGAACGTTTATACATAGCTACGACTGAGCCATGCATCCCTGAAATTATATTCACTGTTAAACAGACTCATCATAATACTCGCTCACACACACGCACACGCACTTAAACTATATTCTACAAGAGGGAAAAAAAACATGGCCGCCCAGACTTATGGCTGTATGGTTGTGAGATATGGCGTTTGTCATCTGGTCGGTCTCTGCCTAATTTCCTTAAAAAAGAGAAAAAAAGCAAAAAATTTAATTTCATTTTTAATTGAAATTAAATAGAAAACGAAATTTTTAAAAAAATTCACTTCGGCCAGCAGCAAGCAACAACATTTTAAATTATTTTCCATTTAATTGACGCTAATACTTGTTTTCAAAAAGCATGAATGTTTTTGTGTTATTTGAATTTTCAGCTTTGCGGAGCCGAAGATAGGGGAAAGCGTTCAAGAGGAGGGATAGAAAGTGTCTAGAAATAGATTGCTTTGGTGCCAAGATTTATGGCTGATCAAGAATTTCCCGTTTAACATTTTTGTTCATTTTTCTCTGAGTTTTTTTTTTTTTCTTTTTAATTTGATACAATTTTTAGTTTACGACAAAATGCAACTTTTTTTCTTTCGTTCTTTTCTTCTTTTTATTTGTCTAAGTTCCTCTTTTTTTGGCTCCAGTTGCTCCAAGTGAGAAGAAGAAAAATGAATGTGTCTCTCGGGTTTACATTTTTATAAAAACATATATACGATATTATATATATATATATATGTGTGTCTGTATTATGTATATCTCTTATGGAAATATAGTGGTAGTACAACATTTTAAAGTCGTAAATATTCCATTTTTCTACTAGCTCTACTTGCGAGTTTCATGAGGCGCATGATGATGGATTGGGACATGTTTTCTCTTCTTTTTCTCGTAGATCGGAAGAGCGTCGTGTAGGGAAAG